>JAQNBH010000008.1:23534122-23701622 GCA_028752905.1 Cladorhizidae sp. MBARI D1340-BT2 | reverse complement strand
AGAGCAGAGGATGTCTCAATACAACAACATGAGAGCAGAGGATGTCTCAATACAACAACATGAGAGCAGAGGATGCCTCAATACAACAACATGAGAGCAGAGGATGTCTCAATACAACAACATGAGAGCAGAGGATGTCTCAATACAACAACATGAGAGCAGAGGTTGTCTCAATACAACAACATGAGAGCAGAGGATGTCTCAATACAACAACATGAGAGCAGAGGATGCCTCAATACAACAACATGAGAGCAGAGGATGTCTCAATACAACAACATGAGAGCAGAGGATGCCTCAATACAACAACATGAGAGCAGAGGATGTCTCAATACAACAACAAGAGAGCAGAGGATGTCTCAATACAACAACATGAGAGCAGAGGATGTCTCGATACAACAACATGAGAGCAGAGGATGCCTCAATACAACAACATGAGAGCAGAGGATGTCTCAATACAACAACATGAGAGCAGAGGATGCCTCAATACAACAACATGAGAGCAGAGGATGTCTCAATACAACAACATGAGAGCAGAGGATGTCTCAATACAACAACATGAGAGCAGAGGATGTCTCAATACAACAACATGAGAGCAGAGGATGTCTCAATACAACAACATGAGAGCAGAGGATGCCTCAATACAACAACATGAGAGCAGAGGATGTCTCAATACAACAACATGAGAGCAGAGGATGTCTCAATACAACAACATGAGAGCAGAGGATGTCTCAATACAACAACATGAGAGCAGAGGATGTCTCAATACAACAACATGAGAGCAGAGGATGTCTCAATACAACAACATGAGAGCAGAGGATGTCTCAATACAACAACATGAGAGCAGAGGATGTCTCAATACAACAACATGAGAGCAGAGGATGTCTCAATACAACAACATGAGAGCAGAGGATGTCTCAATACAACAACATGAGAGCAGAGGATGTCTCAATACAACAACATGAGAGCAGAGGATGTCTCAATACAACAACATGAGAGCAGAGGATGTCTCAATACAACAACATGAGAGCAGAGGATGTCTCAATACAACAACATGAGAGCAGAGGATGTCTCAATACAACAACATGAGAGCAGAGGATGTCTCAATACAACAACATGAGAGCAGAGGATGTCTCAATACAACAACATGAGAGCAGAGGATGTCTCAATACAACAACATGAGAGCAGAGGATGTCTCAATACAACAACATGAGAGCAGAGGATGTCTCAATACAACAACATGAGAGCAGAGGATGTCTCAATACAACAACATGAGAGCAGAGGATGCTCAATACAACAACATGAGAGCAGAGGATGCCTCAATACAACAACATGAGAGCAGAGGATGTCTCAATACAACAACATGAGAGCAGAGGATGTCTCAATACAACAACATGAGAGCAGAGGATGTCTCAATACAACAACATGAGAGCAGAGGATGTCTCAATACAACAACATGAGAGCAGAGGATGTCTCAATACAACAACATGAGAGCAGAGGATGTCTCAATACAACAACATGAGAGCAGAGGATGTCTCAATACAACAACATGAGAGCAGAGGATGCCCAATACAACAACATGAGAGCAGAGGATGTCTCAATACAACAACATGAGAGCAGAGGATGTCCTCAATACAACAACATGAGAGCAGAGGATGTCTCAATACAACAACATGAGAGCAGAGGATGTCTCAATACAACAACATGAGAGCAGAGGATGTCTCAATACAACAACATGAGAGCAGAGGATGTCTCAATACAACAACATGAGAGCAGAGGATGTCTCAATACAACAACATGAGAGCAGAGGATGTCTCAATACAACAACATGAGAGCAGAGGATGTCTCAATACAACAACATGAGAGCAGAGGATGTCTCAATACAACAACATGAGAGCAGAGGATGTCTCAATACAACAACATGAGAGCAGAGGATGTCTCAATACAACAACATGAGAGCAGAGGATGTCTCAATACAACAACATGAGAGCAGAGGATGTCTCAATACAACAACATGAGAGCAGAGGATGTCTCAATACAACAACATGAGAGCAGAGGATGTCTCAATACAACAACATGAGAGCAGAGGATGTCCTCAATACAACAACATGAGAGCAGAGGATGTCTCAATACAACAACATGAGAGCAGAGGATGTCTCAATACAACAACATGAGAGCAGAGGATGTCTCAATACAACAACATGAGAGCAGAGGATGTCTCAATACAACAACATGAGAGCAGAGGATGTCTCAATACAACAACATGAGAGCAGAGGATGTCTCAATACAACAACATGAGAGCAGAGGATGTCTCAATACAACAACATGAGAGCAGGATGTCTCAATACAACAACATGAGAGCAGAGGATGCCTCAATACAACAACATGAGAGCAGAGGATGTCTCAATACAACAACATGAGAGCAGAGGATGTCTCGATACAACAACATGAGAGCAGAGGATGTCTCACTCGATACAACAACATGAGAGCAGAGGATGTCTCAATACAACAACATGAGAGCAGAGGATGTCTCAATACAACAACATGAGAGCAGAGGATGTCTCAATACAACAACATGAGAGCAGAGGATGTCTCAATACAACAACATGAGAGCAGAGGATGCCTCAATACAACAACATGAGAGCAGAGGATGTCTCAATACAACAACATGAGAGCAGAGGATGTCTCAATACAACAACATGAGAGCAGAGGATGTCTCAATACAACAACATGAGAGCAGAGGATGTCTCAATACAACAACATGAGAGCAGAGGATGTCTCAATACAACAACATGAGAGCAGAGGATGTCTCAATACAACAACATGAGAGCAGAGGATGTCTCAATACAACAACATGAGAGCAGAGGATGCCTCAATACAACAACATGAGAGCAGAGGATGTCTCAATACAACAACAAGAGAGCAGAGGATGTCTCAATACAACAACATGAGAGCAGAGGATGCCTCAATACAACAACATGAGAGCAGAGGATGTCTCAATACAACAACATGAGAGCAGAGGATGTCTCAATACAACAACATGAGAGCAGAGGATGTCTCAATACAACAACATGAGAGCAGAGGATGTCTCAATACAACAACATGAGAGCAGAGGATGTCTCAATACAACAACATGAGAGCAGAGGATGTCTCAATACAACAACATGAGAGCAGAGGATGTCTCAATACAACAACATGAGAGCAGAGGATGTCTCAATACAACAACATGAGAGCAGAGGATGTCTCAATACAACAACATGAGAGCAGAGGATGTCTCAATACAACAACATGAGAGCAGAGGATGTCTCAATACAACAACATGAGAGCAGAGGATGTCTCAATACAACAACATGAGAGCAGAGGATGTCTCAATACAACAACATGAGAGCAGAGGATGTCTCAATACAACAACATGAGAGCAGAGGATGCCTCAATACAACAACATGAGAGCAGAGGATGTCTCAATACAACAACATGAGAGCAGAGGATGCCTCAATACAACAACAAGAGAGCAGAGGATGTCTCAATACAACAACAAGAGAGCAGAGGATGTCTCAATACAACAACATGAGAGCAGAGGATGTCTCGAATACAACAACATGAGAGCAGAGGATGCCTCAATACAACAACATGAGAGCAGAGGATGTCTCAATACAACAACATGAGAGCAGAGGATGTCTCAATACAACAACATGAGAGCAGAGGATGCCTCAATACAACAACATGAGAGCAGAGGATGTCTCAATACAACAACATGAGAGCAGAGGATGCCTCAATACAACAACATGAGAGCAGAGGATGTCTCAATACAACAACATGAGAGCAGAGGATGTCTCAATACAACAACATGAGAGCAGAGGATGTCTCAATACAACAACATGAGAGCAGAGGATGTCTCAATACAACAACATGAGAGCAGAGGATGTCTCAATACAACAACATGAGAGCAGAGGATGTCTCAATACAACAACATGAGAGCAGAGGATGTCTCAATACAACAACATGAGAGCAGAGGATGTCTCAATACAACAACATGAGAGCAGAGGATGTCTCAATACAACAACATGAGAGCAGAGGATGCCTCAATACAACAACATGAGAGCAGAGGTTGCCTCAATACAACAACATGAGAGCAGAGGATGTCTCAATACAACAACATGAGAGCAGAGGATGTCTCAATACAACAACATGAGAGCAGAGGATGTCTCAATACAACAACATGAGAGCAGAGGATGTCTCAATACAACAACATGAGAGCAGAGGATGCCTCAATACAACAACATGAGAGCAGAGGATGCCTCAATACAACAACATGAGAGCAGAGGATGTCTCAATACAACAACATGAGAGCAGAGGATGTCTCAATACAACAACATGAGAGCAGAGGATGTCTCAATACAACAACATGAGAGCAGAGGATGCCTCAATACAACAACATGAGAGCAGAGGATGACTCAATACAACAACATGAGAGCAGAGGATGTTTCAATACAACAACATGAGAGCAGAGGATGTCTCAATACAACAACATGAGAGCAGAGGATGTCTCAATACAACAACATGAGAGCAGAGGATGTCTCAATACAACAACATGAGAGCAGAGGATGCCTCAATACAACAACATGAGAGCAGAGGATGTCTCAATACAACAACATGAGAGCAGAGGATGTCTCAATACAACAACATGAGAGCAGAGGTTGTCTCAATACAACAACATGAGAGCAGAGGATGTCTCAATACAACAACATGAGAGCAGAGGATGCCTCAATACAACAACATGAGAGCAGAGGATGTCTCAATACAACAACATGAGAGCAGAGATTGCCTCAATACAACAACAAGAGAGCAGAGGATGTCTCAATACAACAACAAGAGAGCAGAGGATGTCTCAATACAACAACATGAGAGCAGAGGATGCCTCAATACAACAACATGAGAGCAGAGGATGTCTCAATACAACAACATGAGAGCAGAGGATGTCTCAATACAACAACATGAGAGCAGAGGATGTCTCAATACAACAACATGAGAGCAGAGGATGTCTCAATACAACAACATGAGAGCAGAGGATGTCTCAATACAACAACATGAGAGCAGAGGATGTCTCAATACAACAACATGAGAGCAGAGGATGTCTCAATACAACAACATGAGAGCAGAGGATGCCTCAATACAACAACATGAGAGCAGAGGATGTCTCAATACAACAACATGAGAGCAGAGGATGCCTCAATACAACAACATGAGAGCAGAGGATGTCTCAATACAACAACATGAGAGCAGAGGATGTCTCAATACAACAACATGAGAGCAGAGGATGTCTCAATACAACAACATGAGAGCAGAGGATGTCTCAATACAACAACATGAGAGCAGAGGATGCCTCAATACAACAACATGAGAGCAGAGGATGTCTCAATACAACAACATGAGAGCAGAGGATGTCTCAATACAACAACATGAGAGCAGAGGATGCCTCAATACAACAACATGAGAGCAGAGGATGTCTCAATACAACAACATGAGAGCAGAGGATGCCTCAATACAACAACATGAGAGCAGAGGATGCCTCAATACAACAACATGAGAGCAGAGGATGCCTCAATACAACAACATGAGAGCAGAGGATGTCTCAATACAACAACAAGAGAGCAGAGGATGTCTCAATACAACAACAAGAGAGCAGAGGATGTCTCAATACAACAACATGAGAGCAGAGGATGTCTCAATACAACAACATGAGAGCAGAGGATGTCTCAATACAACAACATGAGAGCAGAGGATGTCTAATACAACAACATGAGAGCAGAGGATGTCTCAATACAACAACATGAGAGCAGAGGATGTCTCAATACAACAACATGAGAGCAGAGGATGTCTCAATACAACAACATGAGAGCAGAGGATGTCTAATACAACAATATGAGAGCAGAGGATGCCTCAATACAACAACATGAGAGCAGAGGATGCCTCAATACAACAACATGAGAGCAGAGGATGACTCAATACAACAACATGAGAGCAGAGGATGTTTCAATACAACAACATGAGAGCAGAGGATGTCTCAATACAACAACATGAGAGCAGAGGATGTCTCAATACAACAACATGAGAGCAGAGGATGTCTCAATACAACAACATGAGAGCAGAGGATGTCTCAATACAACAACATGAGAGCAGAGGATGCCTCAATACAACAACATGAGAGCAGAGGATGTCTCAATACAACAACATGAGAGCAGAGGATGCCTCAATACAACAACATGAGAGCAGAGGATGTCTCAATACAACAACATGAGAGCAGAGGATGTCTCAATACAACAACATGAGAGCAGAGGATGCCTCAATACAACAACATGAGAGCAGAGGATGTCTCAATACAACAACATGAGAGCAGAGGATGTCTCAATACAACAACATGAGAGCAGAGGATGCCTCAATACAACAACATGAGAGCAGAGGATGTCTCAATACAACAACATGAGAGCAGAGGATGTCTCAATACAACAACATGAGAGCAGAGGATGTCTGAATACAACAACATGAGAGCAGAGGATGTCTCAATACAACAACATGAGAGCAGAGGATGTCTCAATACAACAACATGAGAGCAGAGGATGTCTCAATACAACAACATGAGAGCAGAGGATGTCTCAATACAACAACATGAGAGCAGAGGATGTCTCAATACAACAACATGAGAGCAGAGGATGCCTCAATACAACAACATGAGAGCAGAGGATGCCTCAATACAACAACATGAGAGCAGAGGATGTCTCAATACAACAACATGAGAGCAGAGGATGTCTCAATACAACAACATGAGAGCAGAGGATGTCTCAATACAACAACATGAGAGCAGAGGATGTCTCAATACAACAACATGAGAGCAGAGGATGTCTCAATACAACAACATGAGAGCAGAGGATGTCTCAATACAACAACATGAGAGCAAAGGATGTCTCAATACAACAACATGAGAGCAGGATGTCTCAATACAACAACATGAGAGCAGAGGATGCCTCAATACAACAACATGAGAGCTGAGGATGTCTCAATACAACAACATGAGAGCAGAGGATGTCTCAATACAACAACATGAGAGCAGAGGATGTCTCGATACAACAACATGAGAGCAGAGGATGTCTCACTCGATACAACAACATGAGAGCAGAGGATGTCTCAATACAACAACATGAGAGCAGAGGATGTCTCAATACAACAACATGAGAGCAGAGGATGTCTCAATACAACAACATGAGAGCAGAAGATGTCTCAATACAACAACATGAGAGCAGAGGATGCCTCAATACAACAACATGAGAGCAGAGGATGTCTCAATACAACAACATGAGAGCAGAGGATGTCTCAATACAACAACATGAGAGCAGAGGATGTCTCAATACAACAACATGAGAGCAGAGGATGCCTCAATACAACAACATGAGAGCAGAGGATGTCTCAATACAACAACATGAGAGCAGAGGATGTCTCAATACAACAACATGAGAGCAGAGGATGTCTCAATACAACAACATGAGAGCAGAGGATGTCTCAATACAACAACATGAGAGCAGAGGATGCCTCAATACAACAACATGAGAGCAGAGGATGCCTCAATACAACAACATGAGAGCAGAGGATGTCTCAATACAACAACAAGAGAGCAGAGGATGTCTCAATACAACAACATGAGAGCAGAGGATGCCTCAATACAACAACATGAGAGCAGAGGATGTCTCAATACAACAACATGAGAGCAGAGGATGTCTCAATACAACAACATGAGAGCAGAGGATGTCTCAATACAACAACATGAGAGCAGAGGATGTCTCAATACAACAACATGAGAGCAGAGGATGTCTCACTACAACAACATGAGAGCAGAGGATGTCTCAATACAACAACATGAGAGCAGAGGATGTCTCAATACAACAACATGAGAGCAGAGGATGTCTCAATACAACAACATGAGAGCAGAGGATGTCTCAATACAACAACATGAGAGCAGAGGATGTCTCACTACAACAACATGAGAGCAGAGGATGTCTCAATACAACAACATGAGAGCAGAGGATGTCTCAATACAACAACATGAGAGCAGAGGATGTCTCAATACAACAACATGAGAGCAGAGGATGTCTCAATACAACAACATGAGAGCAGAGGATGTCTCAATACAACAACATGAGAGCAGAGGATGTCTCAATACAACAACATGAGAGCAGAGGATGTCTCAATACAACAACATGAGAGCAGAGGATGTCTCAATACAACAACATGAGAGCAGAGGATGTCTCAATACAACAACATGAGAGCAGAGGATGCCTCAATACAACAACATGAGAGCAGAGGATGTCTCAATACAACAACATGAGAGCAGAGGTTGCCTCAATACAACAACAAGAGAGCAGAGGATGTCTCAATACAACAACAAGAGAGCAGAGGATGTCTCAATACAACAACATGAGAGCAGAGGATGTCTCGATACAACAACATGAGAGCAGAGGATGCCTCAATACAACAACATGAGAGCAGAGGATGTCTCAATACAACAACATGAGAGCAGAGGATGTCTCAATACAACAACATGAGAGCAGAGGATGCCTCAATACAACAACATGAGAGCAGAGGATGTCTCAATACAACAACATGAGAGCAGAGGATGTCTCGATACAACAACATGAGAGCAGAGGATGCCTCAATACAACAACATGAGAGCAGAGGATGTCTCAATACAACAACATGAGAGCAGAGGATGTCTCAATACAACAACATGAGAGCAGAGGATGCCTCAATACAACAACATGAGAGCAGAGGATGTCTCAATACAACAACATGAGAGCAGAGGATGTCTCAATACAACAACATGAGAGCAGAGGATGTCTCAATACAACAACATGAGAGCAGAGGATGTCTCAATACAACAACATGAGAGCAGAGGATGTCTCAATACAACAACATGAGAGCAGAGGATGTCTCAATACAACAACATGAGAGCAGAGGATGCCTCAATACAACAACATGAGAGCAGAGGATGCCTCAATACAACAACATGAGAGCAGAGGATGTCTCAATACAACAACATGAGAGCAGAGGATGTCTCAATACAACAACATGAGAGCAGAGGATGCCTCAATACAACAACATGAGAGCAGAGGATGCCTCAATACAACAACATGAGAGCAGAGGATGTCTCAATACAACAACATGAGAGCAGAGGATGTCTCAATACAACAACATGAGAGCAGAGGATGTCTCAATACAACAACATGAGAGCAGAGGATGTCTCAATACAACAACATGAGAGCAGAGGATGCCTCAATACAACAACATGAGAGCAGAGGATGCCTCAATACAACAACATGAGAGCAGAGGATGTCTCAATACAACAACATGAGAGCAGAGGATGTCTCAATACAACAACATGAGAGCAGAGGATGTCTCAATACAACAACATGAGAGCAGAGGATGCCTCAATACAACAACATGAGAGCAGAGGATGACTCAATACAACAACATGAGAGCAGAGGATGTTTCAATACAACAACATGAGAGCAGAGGATGTCTCAATACAACAACATGAGAGCAGAGGATGTCTCAATACAACAACATGAGAGCAGAGGATGTCTCAATACAACAACATGAGAGCAGAGGATGCCTCAATACAACAACATGAGAGCAGAGGATGTCTCAATACAACAACATGAGAGCAGAGGATGTCTCAATACAACAACATGAGAGCAGAGGATGTCTCAATACAACAACATGAGAGCAGAGGATGCCTCAATACAACAACATGAGAGCAGAGGATGTCTCAATACAACAACATGAGAGCAGAGGATGCCTCAATACAACAACATGAGAGCAGAGGATGCCTCAATACAACAACATGAGAGCAGAGGATGTCTAAATACAACAACATGAGTGCAGGATGCCCCATCACAACAACATGAGAGCAGGATGGAGTGAAACGCACTCAACTGGGAGAGAATGACAACATTGAAGCACGTGAAATCATTTTAAAGGATGGAATTGGCTTACAACATCACCAGTGTGTGCTGGGTCTTCAAGCTAGCGCCCCAATTGACAGGTCAGGATCAGCGAGTATATTCAACTTTGAGCACTGAAGATACATCAGATTAGGTCACGGTCAAGAAGGCTATAATGACGAGCTACGATATACATACCAGCGGTGGGTTGATGAGTCCAACAAAAAAAACCGAGGAGCCATGCAGGCAACTGGCCACTATAGTTGACCACGGAATGTGCCACAGGGGGGAGCTGCAGGAGCTAACTGCTACCAGCCAACATTCAAGTCTGTACCGGGAGAGAAACCCAAGAAGAACTGCTGAGGTAGCTGGATTATTGGCATAGCAAGGGAACCTGTGAAGAGTGAAAGAAAGCTAGAGACACCAAGATGAAGGAGGAGAAGTATGCAGAGGAAGTGTTTTGAGTGTGGAAAGCTGGGACACATTGCAAGGATTGCACCAAGAGGACTGCAGTGAAAACCAAAGGAAAAGTCGGATGGGAATATTTCCTAAGGGTAATGATGTCAAGTGTTTTTCATGTGGGGAGAAGCAATGAGTTGGCCAGCAAAGGCTCTGTTCTGTGGTGGTGATAAGCAGGTTGGGTTGCCCAGTGTTGTGGCAGGCGACCACAAGCTTGGTGGGAAGATATCGTACAGGTATTGTGGAGGGCCTGTAGTAGATATTTTACTAGCTACAGGGTGTTCTCATACTCTAGTCCAGCAAGGGTTGGTGTCAGTTTGACAAGCTTTTAAGGAAGACCATATTTCAGTCAGGTGAGTATGTGGGGATACAATGGATTATGAAATTATGGTGGCAGAGAAGAAAACCAATGATTGCGGCTGGAGAACCTGATGCTTCACTTGTTTCAATGCTTTTAGACACAGATATGCTGGAAGCGGCAGAACTACTTCAAGGAGAGCAGTCTTGTTAGAGAAGGAAACAAGAGGACGGTGAAGAAGGTGAAGGTTGTTGAGAACGGACTCAGGTCAGAAGCGAGAGCAGAAAGATGTGGCACAGGAAATGATACCTGCTGCTCAACCAACACCAGCCAACATGAAAGGGACTGCCACTGATTATGATCTGGTCAAGCACCTCAATCGGTGAGGACTTATTTGAAGAGGGCAGAGAACAACCACGTCCGACTGAAAGACAGCTGAATCAGACTACTGCCAGCAAGAGGAAAAGCTGAAGGCTGAGCATGCGCACAGGAAGAAGATGTTGAACGAGCACAGAGAGAAAAGTCGGCAACTGAGCGTGCTAGGAAGGCTTAAGAACTGAGCAGGCCCAAAATGAACAGCAATCGAAAGCAGAATGGGAGGCAAAGTTGAAGAAGGTGGAAGAGTTGAAGACCGATGGGTGTAAGTGTTGAAACTGAACAAGCACTGAAGGAGGAACAGTTGGGAACGGAATTTTCCCAGAGGGAAGAGTCACAATGGAAAAGGGAGAAGTTGAAGGTAGTCCAGAAGAAGAGATAACGAAAACTGAAAGTGAAGAAGCCCCTACAGTTCCGTCATCAGGCAATGCAGCCTTGACAAGGGTCCCAGTAAACTCTGGAGAAGAAAAAAATGGTTTAGGAGTGTTTTGAAGCTAAGAAACACAAAGCTTAGGCATTTAATGCATGGAATAAATATTAGCTTGGGAAGTTGTATTGTGTGTATTGACCAATACCTGTAACTACCACGCTATTGGGCTGAACGTCCAGATAGTCATGGCAGAGATTATGTTGCGAGTGTAAAAAGACTCGTCAAAACCGAAGAGAGTTTGTGCAACTTATCACACACACACACACATACACATGCATTCACACACATGCATGCGCACACATGCATGCATTCACACACATGCATTCACACATGCATGCACACACACATGCATTCACACCATGCATACACACACACATGCATGCACACACATGCATTCACACACATGCATGAACACACACACATGCATGCACACACATGCATGCACACACATGCATACACACACATGCATTCACACACACATGCATTCACACAGCAACATGCATTCACACACACACATGCATGCACACACACACATGCATTCACACAGCAACATGCATTCCCACATGCATTCACACACACATGCATTCACACACATGCATTCATACACATGCATACACACACACATGCATGCACACACACATGCATGCACACACACATGCATGCACACAAATGCATACACACACACATGCATTCACACACATGCATGCACACACACACATGCATTCACACACATGCATTCATACACATGCATACACACACACATGCATGCACACACACATGCATTCACACAAATGCATACACACACACATGCATTCACACACATGCATTCACACACATGCATGCACACATGCATGCACACACATGCATGCACATGCACACACCCAAAAATAACCACAAAAGGGGGAAGGCTCATATTTCTCGGCTATAGCTCACTACGACAGCTTCTTAGTATCTTAACTTGTGGTTTTGGCTGATTGTAGTAGGCATCCATGGCAAACTGGCAGACTCACAACCTGATCATCATCTTCCAGGATCTTGTATCTATCATCCAACTTAACTTCCATGCAATAGCTTTACTCGACTACCAGAAGACTCCTACTTGTCAATGCGTCACAGAGACTAATAATCTGTTGCTCTGCAGGTTTCTCTTTCTATCAGCTCCTTTTGTTTTTAATGCCAAACATTTCACCACTTCAGTCTTCACCGAATGCTTCAGTCTCTTCATCGAATGCTTCAGTCTTCACCGAGTGCTTCAGTCTTCACCGAGTGCTTCAGTCTTCACCGAGTGCTTCAGTCTTCACCGAGTGCTTCAGTCTTCACCGAATGCTTCAGTCTTCACCGAGTGCTTCAGTCTTCACCGAGTGCTTCAGTCTTCACCGAATGCTTCGGTCTTCATCGAATGCTTCAGTCTTCACCGAATGCTTCAGTCTTCACCGAGTGCTTCAGTCTTCACCAAATGCTTAAGTCTTCACCGAATGCTTCAGTCTTCATCGAATGCTTCAGTCTTCACCGAGTGCTTCAGTCTTCACCGAGTGCTTCAGTCTTCACCGAGTGCTTCAGTCTTCACCGAATGCTTCAGTCTTCACCGAGTGCTTCAGTCTTCACCGAGTGCTTCAGTCTTCACCGAGTGCTTCAGTCTTCACCGAATGCTTCAGTCTTCACCGAATGCTTCAGTCTTCAGAATACTTCAGTCTTCATCGAATACTTCAGTCTTCATCGAATACTTCAGTCTTCATCAAATACTTCAGTTTCATCAAATACTTCAGTCTTCATCAAATACTTCAGTCTTCATCAAATACTTCAGTCTTCATAAAATACTCATCAAATACTTCAGTCTTCTTCAAACACTTCAGTGATTGAAGTTGATTTATTGAGAAGGTGATTTTAATGTTATTGTGTCAACTGAGAGTTCATTGAGAGTGTACCTATATATTCTTAATGCGGTTACTATTTACTTCCGTCCATTCTGCCTATATACAACTACTATTGGAAGGATGGTTACAATTAGAAGGGAGGCTACTATCGATTGCAGTTGTGAAGGAGTTCACGTACCTGTTAGGAGGACTTCTAATCGTTTGGGTGCCCGTGGCTCAATGGTTGAGTAACCGTCTGGAAAGCAGAAATGGAGGGTTTAAATGCTGCTGGTGCCCAGAATATTTTTCCTGCCCGTTGTCTTCAGTTCTCAGTTTATAAGCTAATGAGCAATTATTTGGGTGTGTCTTATTGCTACTTGCCTCCGCGATTACAATTGGAGGGGTGATTATAATTGGAGGGGCGGTTATAATTGGAGGGATGGTTACAATTGGTTATAATTAGAGGGTGGTTACTATTACCAATAGAGACTGAGCAACACGGTTACAATTGGAGGGGCAGTTTAAAAAACATGATACGAGTATAAATGGTAAAGGGTTATCTAACTGGCTGTAGATGGTACAGTCTCATTTCGGACTAATTAGTGCCTTGTTTAAAAATATATATTCTTGTCTCAAGTTGATCTGTTGTTGTTGTTGTTGTTTCTGTATGTGAGTTGTTTCTGTATGTGAGTGGTGAGGAACACTACTGTCACTTTTTAACACTATTGGCTTCTTGTTGTTGTTCACTGCACATACCCCCAGCACCTGCCCCCCAGGTCTCGCTGCCTAAACCCCCAGCACCTGCCCCCCAGTACATGCCAGGTCTTGCTGCCTGCACACTACATGTATAGGACATCCTTCCTCCCCTCACAAGTCAATCCAAATATATTATATTAGCTGTTCGTTTAAAATTAAAATAAAAAACCCAAAAACATCTTATTTTGGGGTCTTTTCATTTATTGGGGTTTTTTGTGTGTTGTTGTTTTTTTTTGTGGGCATGTGTTGTTGTTGTTGTTTTGTGTGGGCATGTGTTGTTGTTGTTGTTTTTTGGGTGTGTTGTTGTTTTGTGTGGGTGTGTGTTGTTGTTTTGTGTGGGCATGTGTTTTTTTTTTTTGGTGTGGGCATGTGTTGTTGTTTTGTGTGGGCATGTGTTGTTGTTTTGTGTGGGCATGTGTTGTTGTTTTGTGTTGGCATGTGTTGTTGTTTTGTGTTGGCATGTGTTGTTGTTTTGTGTGGGCATGTGTTGTTGTTTTGTGTGGGCATGTGTTGTTGTTTTGTGTGGGCATGTGTTGTTGTTTTGTGTGGGCATGTGTTGTTGTTTTGTGTGGGTGGGTGTTGTTGTTGTTGTTTTGTGTGGGCATGTGTTGTTGTTGTTGTTTTGTGTGGGTGTGTGTTGTTGTTGTTTTGTGTGGGCATGTGTTGTTGTTTTGTGTGGGTGGGTGTTGTTGTTGTTTTGTGTGGGCATGTGTTGTTGTTGTTTTGTGTGGGTGTGTGTTGTTGTTGTTTTGTGTGGGCATGTGTTGTTGTTTTGTGTGGGTGGGTGTTGTTGTTTTGTGTGGGCATGTGTTGTTGTTTTGTGTGGGTGGGTGTTGTTGTTGTTGTTTTGTGTGGGCATGTGTTGTTGTTGTTTTGTGTGGGTGTGTGTTGTTGTTGTTTTGTGTGGGCATGTGTTGTTGTTTTGTGTGGGCATGTGTTGTTGTTTTGTGTGGGCATGTGTTGTTGTTTTGTGTGGGCATGTGTTGTTGTTTTGTGTGGGCATGTGTTGTTGTTTTGTGTGGGTGTTGTTGTTGTTTTGTGTGGGCATGTGTTGTTGTTTTGTGTGGGTGGGTGTTGTTGTTGTTGTTTTGTGTGGGCATGTGTTGTTGTTTTGTGTGGGTGTGTGTTGTTGTTGTTGTTTTGTGTGGGCATGTGTTGTTGTTGTTGTTTTGTGTGGGTGTGTGTTGTTGTTTCTGTTAATTAATAGTTGAGCAGTAGAGGACTACACAGAGTTCTACAAAGTTCATTCATTGTTGTAATTAACATGGATCACCACATGCCACATCCTCTCTGCTACTGCTATCACTGACCACACCCATGTATGGTCAGCCACAGCCTCTTTCAGGACTTGGTAGCAGGTGCACAGGAGAACTCCACACCAACTAAACAGCAGATGTTTTGGTTAAGGATCAGCTGCACTCTCCTCAGGACTGGTTCCCAGGAGCAAGAACTCCATAAACCAAGTGTGGGACATTCATTCCTGTGCGGTCTTCACTCAATTCCAATGATAAAACAACGGGTGAGCTGTAGCTGGATTTCCCATCATTACCCACAGCTAGTCGAGAAACAGAGTAGTCGTGGACATGCAAGTGGAAGATTTGCAGTCTTCTGGTACCAAGGCTTCTATGAATGGACCTAATTGTACGCAAGTTATGCGAGTGGGAAAAACAGAACAGAAGCAAACTTCGATCCTTAAGATGAACCTCAAGGCCTCTTCCAAAGGTTCTGTGCGCTACTGATTTACTACTTCAGTGAGAAGGATTGAACACATGCTGGGAGTCTTTTTGGAATTACCATCAGTTGAAGCTGCTGACGTAATATGTAGGCTTTGTTTTTGTTGTTTTTGTTGTTGTTTAGGGGAGTCTTGTTTAGGGGAGTCGGTGTGCCATTTTAAAAAGTACGTCAAACCAAAATAGGGGTGTGTGTAACATGCATGGCAAAGAATAATATTTTATGATTGGGCAACTTATCAACTTTAAAAAAACAGGAATCGTTAATAGATAATTGAATAAAGTTAAAATAGATAAATAGAGATAATACATAAATATATTTTAATATATATAGATAAAATATAAATAAATAAATAACAGAAACATGACAAAAATATTGTTGTTGTTTCCATTGTTGTTTCCAGAACGTAATAAAACAATTGACATTAAAAAAAAATTATAATAATAATAAATGAGACAAGAATTTACCAATATAGAACACGAACATTTTTAGGACTTGACTCCATTGAAGAGCAATACCCTAGTGCTTTATAAATCTCAGAGTTCACTAATATGCTAGGCAAGTGGGCCCATTAATGGCTGTGGTCAATGTTGGTAAATTCTTGTCATTCTTCATTACTTTTTTTTGTTTGACAAGTAAATCCAATACATTTTTTGTCTTGCAGACATGCATTGTGCAAGATTGATTTTGTATTTTTGTATGCCATTGTTGCTTGGCAGAAAGGCAGAGACGGGCACACACACACACACACACACACACACACACACACACACACACACACACACACAATGCAGGGAGGAAACACACTAGCAAGGCAGGGAGGAGACACACACTAGCAAGGTAGGAAGAGACGCACACTAGCAAGGTAGGGAGGAGACACACACTAGCAAGGTAGGGAGGAGACAAACACTAGCAAGGTAGGGAGGAGACATACACTAGCAAGGCAGGGAGGAGACACACACTAGCAAGGTAAGGAGGAGACACACACTAGCAAGGTAGGGAGGAGACACACACTAGCAAGGTAGGGAGGAGACAAACACTAGCAAGGTAGGGAGGAGACAAACACTAGCAAGGTAGGGAGGAGACACACACTAGCAAGGTAGGGAGGAGACGCACACTAGCAAGGTAGGGAGGAGACGCACACTAGCAAGGTAGGGAGGAGACACACACTAGCAAGGTAGGGAGGAGACATACACTAGCAAGGTAGGGAGGAGACACACACTAGCAAGGTAGGGAGGAGATACACTAGCAAGGTAGGGAGGAGACACACACTAGCAAGGTAGGGAGGAGACACACACTAGCAAGGTAGGGAGGAGACACACTAGCAAGGTAGGGAGGAGACACACACTAGCAAGGTAGGGAGGAGACACACACTAGCAAGGTAGGGAGGAGACGCACACTAGCAAGGTAGGGAGGAGACACACACTAGCAAGGTAGGGAGGAGACGCACACTAGCAAGGTAGGGAGGAGACGCACACTAGCAAGGTAGGGAGGAGACATACACTAGCAAGGTAGGGAGGAGACACACACTAGCAAGGTAGGGAGGAGACATACACTAGCAAGGTAGGGAGGAGACACACACTAGCAAGGTAGGGAGGAGACACACACTAGCAAGGTAGGGAGGAGACACATACTAGCAAGGTAGGGAGGAGACACACTAGCAAGGTAGGGAGGAGACACACACTAGCAAGGTAGGGAGGAGACACACACTAGCAAGGTAGGGAGGAGACACACACTAGCAAGGTAGGTAGGAGACACACACTAGCAAGGTAGGGAGGAGACACACACTAGCAAGGTAGGGAGGAGACACACACTAGCAAGGTAGGGAGGAGACCCACACTAGCAAGGTAGGGAGGAGACACACTAGCAAGGTAGGGAGGAGACACACACTAGCAAGGTAGGTAGGAGACACACACTAGCAAGGTAGGGAGGAGACACACACTAGCAAGGTAGGGAGGAGACACACACTAGCAAGGTAGGGAGGAGACACACTAGCAAGGTAGGGAGGAGACACACACTAGCAAGGTAGGGAGGAGACACATACTAGCAAGGTAGGGAGGAGACACACACTAGCAAGGTAGGGAGGAGACACATACTAGCAAGGTAGGGAGGAGACATACACTAGCAAGGTAGGGAGGAGACACACACTAGCAAGGTAGGGAGGAGACACACACTAGCAAGGTAGGGAGGAGACACACACTAGCAAGGTAGGGAGGAGACATACACTAGCAAGGTAGGGAGGAGACACACACTAGCAAGGTAGGGAGGAGACACACACTAGCAAGGTAGGGAGGAGACACACTAGCAAGGTAGGGAGGAGACACACACTAGCAAGGTAGGGAGGAGACACATACTAGCAAGGTAGGGAGGAGACACACACTAGCAAGGTAGGGAGGAGACACATACTAGCAAGGTAGGGAGGAGACACACACTAGCAAGGTAGGGAGGAGACACACACTAGCAAGGTAGGGAGGAGACACACACTAGCAAGGTAGGGAGGAGACACACACTAGCAAGGTAGGGAGGAGACACACACTAGCAAGGTAGGGAGGAGACACACACTAGCAAGGTAGGGAGGAGACACACACTAGCAAGGTAGGGAGGAGACAAACACTAGCAAGGTAGGGAGGAGGCATACACTAGCAAGGTAGGGAGGAGACACACACTAGCAAGGTAGGGAGGAGACACACACTAGCAAGGTAGGGAGGAGACACACACTAGCAAGGTAGGGAGGAGACACACACTAGCAAGGTAGGGAGGAGACACACACTAGCAAGGTAGGGAGGAGACACACACTAGCAAGGTAGGGAGGAGACACACACTAGCAAGGTAGGGAGGAGACACACACTAGCAAGGTAGGGAGGAGACACACACTAGCAAGGTAGGGAGGAGACACACACTAGCAAGGTAGGGAGGAGACCCACACTAGCAAGGTAGGGAGGAGACACACACTAGCAAGGTAGGGAGGAGACACACACTAGCAAGGTAGGGAGGAGACCCACACTAGCAAGGTAGGGAGGAGACACACACTAGCAGGAGACACACACTAGCAAGGTAGGGAGGAGACCCACACTAGCAATTCCACCAACCAAACAGCAGATGCTTTGGTCGAGGATCAGTTTCCCCCAGAAGTAAGAACTCCACAAACCAAACTACACCACTGAGCGAGGACGGGCCATTCATTCTGCTTGTAAAGACTGTGCTAAGCACATACCGCTCCCCCACCTAGTGTTTGGCTGTCCTGGCTCAGTGGCAGACCAGCTTGATAGCCTGGTTTGACAAGGAAGTAATTATCATGTGAAGGGCATGGTGGAGCAGGGTAGAGACATCAAGTTGTCTTTTCCCATATTCCCTGGATTGCTCTGACCCACTTTTTAAAATGGTGGATGTTAACCCCCCCTAGCTTAATGCCTAAGTGGATGTTGTTAGCTCAACAAAAAAATTCCCAATGAGATCTTTCATTTATGTAGTAAACCAGCAACCCCCTCCCCCTCGCATAAGTTATAGTACCACAAATGTTCCAATGCATGCCCATGACTGAGCTAGACCCTTGGTAAGGATCATCCAGTGGAGAGTTGATTGATAATGCAATCAGGAGAGTGCACAAGTTGTATTTAGTCTTGCATACAAAGTCACAAAATTTTGTTGTAAAACTCTCATGGGTGCTTTTGTGCACTGATTAGAAACAGAACTAGGTCACTCTCACAAGACAACTCCCATTTCTACTTACTTGTCCAGTGGAAATAGGTATCCAAAACAGGTATCCAAAACAATCCACACCTCATAGCATTGCCAGGCAACTAACTTCTAAACATGTCACCTACACATTAAAAGGCATTTTGTTGGGGGAATGTCATGCAGCTACTACACACACCGGTTACCTTGGAAACAGAGCTGCTCTAGGTAGTTGATGCTTCCTTTAACAGCGTTGGGAGTGACATCAGCTATGCTGTGTGTTGTCCAAGTGCTGTCCAACAGTGTCCCACTTGCCTCTCACTAGCCACACAGCAATTCAGAGACACATCCTGCAGCTGCAATGAATCTGATGACGGGGTTAAATCTGTGCTAACGGTTCAGAGTGCAGTCAAGAAGTTAAACACCAGGTGTAGTTACCAATCCATGAATATTCCCATGCGAGTTCTTCAGTTAGTCACATCTGCAAACATTTAACCCCTTAAAAGCATCTTTTTACTCAACTATCTGCAAACATTTAACCCTTTAAAAATTGTTTTCTATACAGCCATCTAAGCATTTAATCCCTCAAAAGCATCTTCCTGTACAGCCATCTACAAAGCATCTTTCTACATCCATCTAAACATTTAACCCCTTAAAAGCATCTTTCTTTAAGGATGCGTCCTTCCAAGCATTTCATACTCACTTCCCAAGCTGCACTGCTCGTCACAACAATTGCCGACCCTGAATCCTGCAGCTAATTAGGGTGAGCCGAAGTGAGCCACCCACAGGAGTGCAGACCAAGTTCCACCGAAGTGAGCCACCCACAGGAGTGCAGACCAAGTTCCACCGAAGTGAGCCACCCACAGGAGTGCAGACCAAGTTCCTAACAACATTGTGAATGGGCAAACAACGGAAGAATGAAGCACTAGACAAAAAATGGCTACTGCTAATATTCTCTCATGTACATGCATTATGTTGTCACAAAATGAAATGGTTGTCTCATGCAAGATGATACAGTAGCAAGAATGAGTGAAAGCAGTGACTAGGGTTCACTGCTCAAGACATTCAATTTAGAGGGAATCTCCCAACAGGAAAAGGCAATTCTCTAGAGTAAGGCAAATTTGTCATGTCCTCCATTTGAAGCCTGCTGCTAAACAAGCAGCCCGACACAAAGTGACGCCATATTTACATGACAACCAGAACTCACACATGCACAGTGCCTTACTAACCAGATACAGATGAATTTTACCCGCAGAAGATAGGATATGGGATATATATATTTACCTAGTAATTAGTATGGGATATATATATTTACCTAGTAATTTCCCAATCAAAACATGAGAAACTACTTGATGTATCATAAATTTAATCTATTGTGTGGTGAGCTGAAGCCTTTGCCAAGCCTCTTAATCTTCATTTGTGCAAGGTGCATAGGTGTGCATGTGTGTCCTTTACTGGTGCATGGCTGCACAACCTGATGCCCTGCAACTCAATGGGCTGCCTGGTTGTGAAACATGATGCATGTGTGGAATATGGGAAGGTTTTGCCAGAATTCTGTATGTACTTGGAAAGCAGCTCCCCCACCCCTCCCCCACCCGAGGTCATTTCCTGATGGAAATTGTCAAAGCACTGAAGGGCATGCAAAAACTGACAAGAACTTCAGCCAATTGATGTCACCGGCATATACTTGCTGGTAGACAGGAATTATCGCCGAGTCTTGAAGGACGTTGCAGTAGCCAATGATAACCTCAGACCTAGATACTTTACACTCGTGATCTGTTTATGTGTTCCGTGTCTTCTGCATCATTAGCATACCCCTTCCCTTCCGACTACATGCAGCCAGTTATCTTTCCACACTATATATACCAAGTATAAAGTTCTGTTTCCTCCTTGCATGAGGGGGAAGCAACAAGTGCCAGCTAATTGGTATAGCTCTACACCCTCACGACAGATCCACCTAAAAATTGGATAACTATGTCATAATCAGCCTGCAAGTCCTGTGCAGTCGGTTCTTTTTCGTCGCGAATCTGCATGCAAGTTCTCTCAATTTTTTTCCTTTCGCTAAAGTGATCATTTCGATTTTCTTGTTTGCGTAAGCCCAGATGGGTACACTTTTAATGGGTCACTATTTGGTGCATAACAGACACTCTCGGTTATTAGGCTCAGATGGGAGGCAGACAGATTAACTCTAGTTGATGAGCTCCGAGATAGAGATAATCAGTATCTCATCCCAAGCTAAGCCCAATGACGAATTCATCATATCATCGAGTAAAACAAAAATACATTGAACACATGTATATAGCAACCACTACCAATTAAGGCAGTCCGCAGCAAAGAGGCCTGGCAAAAGTAACACCATGTTCACATGACAACCAGGTGACTCGTGCAATGCGTACTGACCAGATACGGATCAGAGGGTAATATGGGATATATCCACCCAGTTATTAGGCAATCAAACCAGGAGAAACTACTTAATGGCCTGATAATATTTAACATAAGGTGACTACATAAATAGAATACACAAATAGATAGATACAGTATATCAGGATTCATACCAAACATGGAAGACTATGCCCTCACTAAGGGGGTCTGGGAGTATGCCCTATCCTCAGAAAATAGATGCCCCAAGATTGATTCCAAGGCATTCTGGAGGTCTAAAGAAATTAGCACATGCACAGAACATTCTAGAGTAGTTAGGATAGCTCAGAATATTATATATAAAGAACAGACTGGTATGCTAGTAAAACTGTACAACTAACCAGAGAGATACAAACTTAAAGGGACTCAGGGACTTTTCCCCCAGAAAGTGAGTGCGTGCCGAGTCTAGTGGAGAAACTGTGGTGATGAGGATTTCACTTTAATTTAGTTGTTACTGTTATATAGCCACATCACACATACACGACAAGACAAGGTTTTCTGTCCAACTCACCAGTGAGGGCTCACTTTACTCACCAATAATGCTGGAGACGACCAAGACTAGCAACACTCATAGTATAATCATGAACTTTTTATTTATTTTCTATTTATCTCTGTTTATTATTTTATTAGTTATTTATTGTTATATTTATTAAGCTATTTATTTATATATTTATATTTTAAAATCACCTTCTCAGTATAATCAACTTTAAAATTTATTCTCTTGACGTTTCGAAACGTCAAACGAATAAAATTTAAAGTCGATTACTGAGAAGGTGATTTTCATGTTATTATGTCAACTGAGAGTGCATTGAGTATTTATATTTTGTTTATCTATTATAATTCATTGATGACATGATTGATAATATACTGTAGCACTGCTTGTCCAGCCGCTAGAGTGGTATTCTGATCATCTTCCAGCTTGTATATACAGCATCTCCAGTACAAGCTTCTTCCTTCATCGTTTCCAGCTTAGAGCTGAAGTACGCTCTTCTCATATGCAGATTGGACTTTACCTAATACTTTGTTTATTAAAAATGACATCATAGTCGGTTAGACTGCGCCCTCAAATAGAATGTATCCTAAGGTACTGTCTGGTGGAGAAAGTTTGGCAATCTGTCACCCACTGTTGTGACAATCAAATCTTTCAAAAGTTGCGGCCGGAGTTTTAGTTGAGACAAATGGGTCACTTGACACTGTTTAAAGCCTAGGCAAGTTACAGAAAGAACTACAGCAAGCATTACCAGCGAAATCGCCAACTCCACAGAAAAGGTGGGAGAGACTAATGGTGATGATCCCGACAAAGCAGACTATGAGAAGATGAAACTAGAATAGAGGACGATGGCTCGAGCTTGAATACGGTTATCAATAATTATCGCTTGTTCAAGATCCGGTGATCTTGTGAACTACTGTGCACATACTGGTAGTCATGTTCAGATAATAGAGTGCACCCTCAAATAGAACTCACAGCTAGGCAGCTCATGAACTGAATAGTGCACGTGTTCTAATCGAGGCACGGTATTCACAATTTTCAGCTCTCACCACAATCAGTCGTGTGGCTGAAGCAGATAGTTTTGACACCTATGAACAAAGGTCATGACAACCATCACCAAGTTGCTATCTTTTTAACAGTGACCACAACACAAATTCCAGCACTGGATCATGAAAACATTTTCCTGCTCCCCACATGGTCACTATTTTCTCCCTTCCCCTCCCCACTTGGACGGGTCACTAATTCACCCCTCTCCCTGGCTGTAGCCAGTTTCCCCCTTCCCTCTCTTCATTTTACCTCTTCATTTTACCAGCTCACAAGAAAGGTACTACTTACCCAAAGAGTTGACACTACTACATGGTCTCGTGGTTAGTATCTGCAGACGAGTTGCAGGACATCATTATGGAAGTCGATATCGCAATTTGTGACTAGATTATGCAGAGGGTGAAAAATAGGTGCAACGAGGAATAAAAGACGTAGCTAAAATCATGTGCAAAGAAGATAAAAATAATGATTGGATGGCACAGGTTACCCCACGTCATGAATTGTTTAATTCCGCAAGGTAAATAGGTCGACTTTTCAGCTAAAGGTGTGGGTGCAGTGACGTAATGAACAGATCTTCATGTGTTTAGTTATCCATTTCAAGAGGCAGAAGGAAATCAATTTCAGAATATTTAGCTTGTTTTTCACGTGGAATGAAATGATGCACGCACCTGCACAGATGCCAAGTTAATTCCCACCACTATAGACGACTATTTTAATGTTCCAAGATTCTTTCCTCCCCGCAGAGGATGTGAGAGGGAACCATTTCCACAACCTCTACTGCACAATAGCTAGCAAACCTTCAGCTTGTTAGGCAGATTGCATCTTAAGTTGGCTCCAAATTTACACACTAGCTCTCGTGTTGATGTGCCGTAGCAGGTAAGGGGGGACCAGCACAACAAAAGTCGATTCCAGCTGAACGAAGGCATAGCTCGATCAGAATGATCCCAACTGCCCAACGAAACGTATGGCCAAGATGTGATCTTGGACTTCATTGACAGATTTTTTTTTACTCTCTATTGATCAGGCTCTCTATTGATCAGGCCAGCAAGCCATGAGACTGCTTCCCATAACAGTTAGATTTTGTACTGTCCTGTCTTCGGGACATTTTGGCTTGTCAAGTAAAAAATACCTTTGTATATGATGGCAATATATATACATAACATAATATATCACAGGTAAACAGAACAAGATGGTATGATAATTATGGTATATATACAGCTGTATAACAAAATGATGGAGTATACATGCCCATAATGTAAATAATTTGAGCCGTTTCATAATCGATGGCTAAAGTATAGACAAACTTGTGATTTATATGCATTGCTTTTTTTCCTTTTTTTCCTTTTTAGGTGGTAGTTGTTTTTCTTTTTCATGCAGGACTGGGAGGTAAGAGAACTTCACTGCTCGGCAGCCTGTGAAGGCTGGAGAACCTGGGGACGAGGGGCATCATCACGCTCTCTCACTGCCTCACCACTACCACCACCTCCTGTCACCTGCATAATAATTTATGATTCACAATAGAAAGACAATTTGACTTTGATGTTACAGAATGCACGACATTATCCCTGATGAAGATTAGAGCATCTAGTCGAAACGTCGAGAGAATACAATTTCAATTTGATTATTGAAAAGGTTATTGTAATGTTATTATGTCAACTGAGAATTCATTGAGAAGATTTTATGGTTTGGTCACAAAAATAGTTATGTGCATCAGATTTTGCAACTTCCACCATCATATCCATTACATCATGTCATGCCAAGATGAGCATAATTTAGATGGTTATAGCATTCTACAGAGCAACAAGAATCACACAATAGTGATGGGGATTTAGAAACTTACACTTCATTTTTATTACCTTGTGCTTCAGAATTGATAAGTTAAAAAAATCGACACACTTCCTTTAAAAAAATCGAACAAAAACACACATTCATAAACAGTGTTATGCACCCTCATCCACCCACTGAATAAGTTTCCCAAAACCAGACTGAGAAGCCAGCCAAACTCATAATACAGCTTGGACATAAAATACTAGCTTTTCAGAAGTCCACACTTACATCATAATTGTCCTGTTTATTCTGTGGTGGACGTCTACGGCGACGACGGTATTTCTGCTCACGCTAACAAACCAAAAAATCACAATCTCATATGGATGCCATCATAATTAAAAAATCACAATCTCATATGGATGCTATCATAATCAATGCTGAATAACAGCCATATGCTGTGGTGGATGTACTAAGTTTTATATTGGACTTACTGGTGCATCATCTCCTGGTGGCTGCTGTTCTTCCCCCTCACCTGGCTTGCGGCGATACATACGAGAGCGGTAATTTCTACGGCGATTTGGTGGCCGGTCCTCACTTTTCTCCTCCCCCTCCCCCTGTACCCCCTGTACCTAGGATACAAGTGTAGGATACAAGTGACCAACTGCACCGCATACTTAAAGGAGCTATCATACACTGTCCGCATACTTACTCAAATCTTGGAAAAGAAATCAAGTGACCTCTGCCTAACCTTGCACCACTCTATGTTGGCAATCTCAGCTTTCCTGTTTAGCTGCTGTCCAGTTTAACTTCTCACTAAACTTGCAGTAAAATCGTTACTTGCAGCTGCTGTTTGACCACCATGAGCACAAACAGGAACTTGCACTCTACTCTCATCAGTATGCTCTGTGGTGGCTGATCTCAAAAGCTAAAAACTTTGCACATATACTAGGATAATCTACATTGGATCTAGAGCTTGTGGAATATAAATATTCATTAGAGCACTTCCTGTATTTACTCAATACTGTGCAATAGCTCCTTTAACCGGAAACAATAACAGCATTCTCTACTCCAAATTGATTCTTACCTCTTCGTTTCTGGGTTCATTTCTAGGTGGGAAGTTTCTGCGGCGAGGTGGAGGCTTCACATCACCAACCTCACCTCCATCACCATCCTCGCCCTGTTGCTATATCATTATCAATACCCAACTGTCATAACTAGTTGTAAGTAAGTCAAACAAGGTACTTCTCTGTCTCTGTTCCTTGCGGCACGAAAATTCCTCCTACGAGGAGGCGGGCGGTCTTCAGTGTTGCCCTCTACTCCCTCACCTTCCCCCTAAAGAAGAACATGACACAAATTTAAAAAAAATTAAAATCAACAGTCAATTTTGTTTCCATTCAAGAATGCCTTTCTAAATAAATTTCTTTAAAATTAAGTTTGTTCAAACTCAACCATCCCCCTTCGAAGTTTAGTCTTATGGCTGTAAAATTCAGCATTGATGTGTTTGGAGGAAGGGTTAGAGGTCAACATGCTTAAGTGTGTGGTTGTTAGAGCAGGAGAAGGACCGTACTAGTTATGAGCCCCCTTCCCCCAAAATATGAACAGCTCAATCCTTGTGTCAATGGTCCTAGGCATTTACTCAAGTGAGATATCTGGTACAATGGACTTCGAGATACCATGTACTCAACTATTTGAAGGAGGCTACCAACTCACGACAGAGGACCTGCTCTTTTTCAGTGATGAATCAGTGATGAAAGGACTTAGCTAACCCAGCTCAAGTTTAGTGCTTGATTGGTAGCTCTATTGGCGAGCAAAGTGAGCCCTCGGTGGGAAGTTGGATGGAAAACTTGGTACTGCTGTGCATGGTGTATCTATGTATGTGTCTATGTTTCTATCTGTGTACCATATGTTCTCTACCCATAAAAATGTGAACAGGTCACCCACCTTAAATGCGGGTGTGTACGTAAATCAATGGTTGTCAGAGTGGAGAGACAGATAGAAAGAACACCCAGAGATTTGAAGCTAAACTAGCCTGGCTGGGCAAGTGAGAACGGGCTTGCATGGTTAATTGCTGATGCAACCGGTTACCAGATGGCAGAATAAGCCAGCCAGAAATAGGACAAACAACAAACCAAGAACCTAATAAACCCCTGCAAGCCCTCCAAAACCACCTCCCCCATAGGGCATCACACAATAAATTTTCTGGTGAGAATAGGATGCATGGCTGACAGGAAAGTATGATGGACATAGTTGCTCAGTTCATCAACACTCTCTAGCTTCTTCACTCACCACTCAATGCCTAACTTCGGTATTAGCAAAGTTTAATCCCTCACCCAAGGTCAGAAAGTCAGACAACCAGCCAAGCAGCAAGACTAGAGCTAGGTCCACACTACTCCTACTTTGTCAGTATAATGGTAGGACTATACTCAATTATGTGGGTGTGGTAAAGGCAATCGTGAGCTAGATAATAATCTCTGTTGGAAATGTGCATAAGAAAAACTTTCACCCCAAATAAAATAATTTCCAATTATAAGAAGCTACACTTTACTTCATCATTCTTTCGTGGTCCACGTCGAACATTCCTGAATCTCCTAGGTCCGCCCCTAGGGCGACGCCGATCCACCTGTTCACCCTCTCCCTCACCTAGGTATTATTATAGCGCAGAACAAAAAAAATCGTAAAATATGCCACGATAACTAATTAGTTCTTTTAGTGCCCACCTTCAGTGCCTTCCGTTTTGTCTTCACCCTGGCTATCTTGCTGGGTCTGACGACGCTGGCGTTGAGGTCCACGGCGGTAGTAGAAACGTCGTCCACTAGATCTGCGGTCCGCTGAATACGTTAAATCAGTAGCAACAGGATGCGATGCCAATATTATTATGCACAGGAAGAAGTAATGCAATACTCACGAGCGTATTTGCTTCCCTGGACTGCAGCACCATTGGGGCCTGTGACCTGAGCAGCCTCAGGTCCTTTGCTTCCATTGATGATTATAAACTCCACCTCTTCACCATCTCCCACACTACGCAGGTATTTCTGTGGGTTATTCTTGATAATGGCAGTCTAAAAGCCATTACACATACATGCAAGACAAGCACAGACAGACAACAGAGAAAGGTGAAATACAGTTGTAATTTGTTACATCAATGGCTAAACCAGGTTATTAAACCATAGCAAGATGTTAGAATTGTGGGGGTGGCTGTAACAATGCTTTGCACACACTTTACCAATTAGCAAACACAAAACACTCCATTAGTACCCAGGCCTTACTTGATGGACAAAGATGTCTTGCTGAGAGTCAGACCTGATAAAACAAAACAAAAATGTAAAGTCTCGAGTTACAAGTTACAATAATTAACATCTCCATGGTAACTATGGGTGAAAATAGGATGGTACACACACAGTAACAAGTGTATCCCAGTCTTTAGCAGTCCAAAATAAATGCCATCTGTTAGGGTAAGAGTACAACAATGTACCTGGTGATGAAACCATAGCCACATCTGACGTTGAACCACTTCACAGTGCCAGTAACGATGTTGGCTGTCACACATACAAAAGAAAAAAAGCAAGGGTAAAATTGCCAGCAAGAAATATCTAGTAGAGTACAAATCTAGTAGAGTACAAACATCAACACTTCGTAAATAAAGATGCAACCAAGTTACAGGTTCACTAGGTAGTATATCCATAATAGCACAGCAAGACGGCTACAATATTGCTTCAAAGGCCACAACACTAGGGTAAGACTAAGCTTCTACTTTACCAGTTCCTTTTTCCTCGTCCGAAGACATGGTTCTCGCTTGAAGTTCAAACGGCACTGTAGAATTCAAACTGTCAGTAGGCTGACTGGCAATAACTGCTGCAATGATGGTGTCTAGCCCCTTCCACGCCGCCTCAATCTCTACTCGCTCTTAGTGTACTCTCTGTCCTTCCCTGGCATGCTTAAAATGGGTGGTACCTTCTCTTTATAGCTTACTGCTGCCTAGGTGACGTCAGGGAAATAAACACGTGAGTGTCATTCAAGAACAGATGAGGCGCATGTGCGCGCATATGCGCATGAGCGGTCGTGTGGTACCACCATCTCTGCATGCAAATGTCTACATTTTGGTCTTGGTTCTATCACTGGCATGTGCAACTCTTGATTTCAATCAACTTCTCTCTCGACGTTTCGACTAGATGTTCTAGCATTCATTTGGAACCAGCTATGAAGCCTTCGCTGAGGTAGTAAAATTCATCTTGTTTCTCTTTTCTATCTACTTCCCCCCATCCCATACGTAACTAGCGTTGAGTACGTCCTTTTGCCATAGGCTGGATTTCTAAGTTGGTAAAGATCGTCAACATATTAAACGCTCCTGCAGACATTGGCAATGATTTGATACTCTCCCCTTTCCCCCTGCTGGACACCCTTAGCTATTGTTATACTGTTGTTATTCTTATCGATACTGTTATCAATACTGTTATGTTATTTAGTGTGACACTGCTGCATACTTGCCAACTTTCCACAAGTTAATTCCGGGACATTTATATACGGCGCGAATTTTCGACCGCGCCCCCTAATTAGCGTGCGCCTTTCCCCATTAATTTTCTACGCGACTGGTTCATTTCATCATAACAGCTGTGAGGTAGTATTCTCTGTAGATTTCCGGAAGAGGCGGTTGAATTTATCCATTAAAAGAGCAACAGAGGTTTCGTCAGAGGATTCTCAAGCCTTGAAAGAATGCTAGCTGTTTGAGCTTCCTCACAAGACAAGAAGAATGACTTCAAACCATCATACTGCCTGAGGTAACGATTAACACACTTCAGCAAACTGAGCCATCGTGTGGGGCAATGCTTCAAAATCACCCCTGGCTCAGTGGTGAAAAGTGAACACCTTAGGATGACAAATTGCTGCTCTCTTGAAGTAGTAGATGAAGAGCTGGTCAATGTTCACTGGGAGTACCTTCAAACCAGCTTTGACTGTTAAATCCAGATGCAACCAACATCATACAAAGTTGGGATCTCATCCTTAATCAGCTTCTGCACACCTGACCTCATTCCTTTCATAACATTGGTGGTATCAGACATGAAAGACACTGCATTGTCAAAGCTGAGCCCATTCTTATTAGTCAGTGACTGCTTCAAGGCTTGAAAGTTGGTAGCTATATCAATGTTCACAACAGGCATATCCAAGAATCTCGTCCGTACTTCACCTACCTGTTGATCAAGAAGCCTCATAAGAATTATGCAAGACTTATCCGTCTTGTCAGGGATTCATCAATCATCAAAGAGAATGGACCACTTGACATTGACTCCATAACTCTCTGTGTGAAGTAAGGAGCAAGAGCTTTCTTCACTATGGCAGTGGTTTTGGTGTGGGAACAGGATAATTTCTTTGCAATTTCAGAGTCTGGGAACATCTTGCTGAAAAGCTTGGTGGCATGGTCACTAGACAGAAAGGATATGTTGTGCTTAGCAACAAATGTAGCCCACCTGACCTCTGCTTCGATTACTTGATCACTTCTCTGATGTTGGAAGAGAGAGGTGATTGGAATAGTTGATAGCACAGCCTTTGACATATCCTTATGTTTCTTGTTCTTGAGGTGAGATGTGACATCATTACGGCCACCATGGGTAACACCAAAGTCGATTGCACACAGAGTACATCGGGCATACAAGTGACGGCAAGACTACTGACATTACTATTGCATTGAACACAAGCAGCACACTGTACCCATGATGTTATTATTTACCCTGTATTTGCTGTATTCCATGCTTATTTACTTTGTCATTATATATTTTTTATTTATACCTTTGAAACTCTTGCCTATCCCTATCCCCTGAAATTCTTTGATCCATTTATTGTCAAAATGGCTCTGCAGATACGTGCTCAGAAGTTTTACGTGAGTGCCGCACCTCCAATCGAAACAAGGTCAAAGGTTGTTTGGCAAACCCGATCTGAAGTGCTAAAAAGTGTCCTGTTTTTGTTGCTTTACGAGTGTTAAAGGACTAAACTGAACAAGCTTGAGACTGCAGTGGCGAGTGGAAGCGCAAGGTGCGCGTAGCTGTAAATTCCGGGACATTTCCGGGACAAGGACACCACCGGGACAAGGCTCAAAATTCCGGGACTGTCCCGGCCATTCCGGGACGGTTGGCAACTCTGCTGCTGTGTATGTCGTCATCCGCTTGCCATACAACAGTTCCTTCTGTGCCGCCATTTCTCTACCCAATCCTTCATTGCTGCATCACTTACTCCCTCTACCCCTTTCCCCAACAGCAAAGCCACCAGCCAATCCCCTCAAATTCCCCACACATCACCAAGAAATGTCTCTCATCTTCCCCTGCTCCACAATCACACATGATACATCTCTCATGCTAATTATCCCACATCTCTTCTTATCCTCTAACAACCCAGCTGATGTAGTCCTCAGTCTAAATTGCAACCTCACACTTCCTGATCCTGCATGGAACTCGCATACCTCTCCACCTCTACATATTCTTTGCCAATTTGTACAACTTTAGCGGTTACTGTTTACTTATTCCAAACAGCTGAGCTGATTCCGAGTGTTTTTGAAGAAAAAAACCAAGCTAAAAAATATCAACAATCTAGCTATATAGCTCACTTATCTATTATCCCTCTCACCGGCAACTTTATTATTTTTATTATTTTTTTATATAGTGAAGAAGTGAAGAACAAAAACATTATTATTATTATTAACACCTACCTAACACCTACCTATATACTAACACCTACTAATTTGTGAATTATAAATTAAAAAATTAATAATAATAATAACAACAACAACAATAATAATAATAATATAATAATAATTAATAATAATAATAACCGCTCGGGAATAAAATAAATGTCCGCTCGCTCTACCTGTCCTGTTTGTTTGAGGTGTTTCTCTGTGACTTCGGCGGGCCTAGTTCGCACTCACGGATCCTGGAATAGCCACTGCCCAGGATCGAATCAGCCACTGTGGTGAGGTTGGTCCACCTGTTTCCTCTCCAGCAGCCTCTCCAAATGGTGAGCCGCCGCTTTCGGGGTTCAGTTTTAATCAAATACCCAAGTCTAAGATCCGAAAGAGGATCCCTAGTGGATCCAGAGCCCTTGCCCTTTCAAAATTAGTTAGCATATTGGAAGGTGTAGTTTTCAGCAATTCTGAAAGTGCTTGGGAGAGGCTTTTCTTCTTCACTTCCAGGTCTCTGAGAGTGCCCCCAAGGTGTGGTCAGCGTTGGTCCTTAGCATCTGGTGTTAATAAGCAACTGAGAGAGGAGAAAGATCCCCCTGTTCCAAGAAACCCCCTTAGGAAGAGCAGAGCTACTGTTCTGGATCCCATGAAGTCACTGGGTCGCCGAGTGTCTGAGAAGCTGGAGGAGGGAGATTTTAAAGGAGCTGTTCGCTTGGCTTCCTCAGAAGTTGCTATGTCTGAAAGGTGTGATGCCACCTTCTCTTCCCTTAGACAGAAGCACCCATCTTCTCATCCTGATGCGTCCATCCCACCCACCACTGATGTCCTTCCTGTGCCAATGGCAGTTTCAGAAGGGGATGTTGCTCGAGCAATCCGATCCTTCCCCTGTGGGTCTGCTGGTGGTCCCGATGGTTTAAGACCACAACATCTGAAGGACATGCTGAAGCATCCAAATGAAGTCTCCCCCCTTCTCTCAGTCTTAGCTGCCTTCTCTACCATGGTCCTAGAGGGAAGAATTCTTTCCTCTATCCGTCCTTTCTTTTTTGGGGCTACCCTATTGGCTCTAGAGAAGAAAGGAGGTGGGGTTAGACCAATAGCAATAGGGTGCACCCTTCGTCGGCTAGTGGCCAAGGTAGCTGGGAACGTGGTAAGCGAGGACATGGCATCCCTGCTAGCACCCAGGCAGCTGGGTTTTGGAATCAGTGGGGGTGGAGAAGCAGCTGTCCCCATGCCACCAGGCAGTTTCTTAACAACTTGCAACCTAACCATGCAGTAGTAAAGCTTGACATCAAAAACGCCTTCAATTCCGTACACAGAGACAAGATGTTGGAAGCTGTCTATACCTTAGCACCTGTAATCTACCCTTTTGTTCATTCTGTATACTCTTCACCATCCTCCTTGTTCTGGGGTGACAAGTCCTTGCAATCAGCAGAAGGGGTGCAGCAGGGGGATCCCCTTGGCCCTCTCCTTTTCTGTCTTTCACTCCATCATAGCTGTGCTCAGCTGTCATCGGAGTTGTGTGTAATGTTTCTAGATGACGTTACTCTGGGGGGCTCAACGGAAGATATAATTCATGATCTAGAGCTCATTAAACAAACTGAAAAGATTGGGTTAATTTTGAACAACGACAAGTCTGAGATCATTTGGCATGATGCAGTTTCGAGAGGAACCATGCTCTCTCCCAGGAGCTCATGTGGTTGATCCCTCTGATGCCTGTCTCCTGGGTTCTCCGCTGGGTAGTGTGGAGTCTGTCTCAACTGTTCTCGGGGAGAAAATCAATGCTCTTGAGGTCATGGGGGACAGACTCAGGTTCGTTTCTGCTCAGGATGCCTTAATCCTGCATTTTCTATCCATAAGCTTCTGTACACCCTCAGGACTTCTCCATGTTTTCTCTCTCCTGCCCTGATAGATTATGATGAGAGTCTCCAGTAAATTCTGAGTGGTATCACTAACATTAATTTCACTGAAGATGTCCGTTCTCTTGGTTGCAGGCCACTCTTCCTGTTGGTGTAGGGGGTCTTGGAATCAGGAGTGCAGTGCAGCTTGCTCCCTCTGCCTTCTTGGCCTCAGCTGCTGCCACTCATGACCTGGTCCAAGCCATCCTGCCACCTCACTTGTTTTCACCCTGTCCCTTTTGTTGATAATGCCCTTTCAGCATAGTCTATGGGTCACGGCACTCCCCCACCATCGGGTCTTGCGGCGTGCTTCCAGAAATCCTGGGATATGTGCAGGGTGTCAAAGTCTGTGGAATCTTTGTTGCACAATGCACCTGATGGTTTAGCTCGAGCCCGGCTTTTGCCGTTTCAAAAAAAGAATCCGGTGCATGGCTAAATGCCCTCCCTATCTCGTCCCTGGGTTTGAGGATGGATGATGATACCATCAGGGTTGCCGTGGGTCTCCGCTTGGGCTCCACTTTATGCCCCCCCCATAACTGCCAGCACTGTGGAACAGAAGTGGATCGCCTTGCTATGCACGGTCTTAGCTGCAAGAGAAGTGAAGGACGTTTCTACCGTCATACCGTCATGAACGACATAATCTTCCGGGCATTGTCATCTGCTGGTGCCCCTTCCAGGTTGGAACTGTTGGGTCTCTTTCGTTCCGATGGGAAAAGACCTGATGGGGTAACCATGGTGCCATGGAAGAATGGCAAGCAACTGGTATGGGATGCAACCTGTCCAGATACGTTTTCCCAGTCGTATCGGGGTGCAGCAATGAATGGTCCTGGAGCTGTGGCTGCTATGGCTTATGGCTGAGGAGAAAAAAGTGGCAGCCTAGATCCTTGCCACTTTTTTGTGCCTGTGGCCATTGGGGGTCATCGGAAACAGGTCGATGGCTTTCCTGAAGGAGCTCAGCCTCAGGATAAGGCAAAGAGCTAGGGAGGTGAATGCCCGTGCTTACCTCCTTCAGCGTCTCTCAGTGGCTGTCCAGTGGGGGAATGCCTTGTCTGTTTTGGGGTCGGTCGGGAGTTGAACGTGTTAGCTTTTTGTTATTTATGTATGTATTTATTGTTAATTCGGGGGAATGCCTTGTCTGTTTTGGGGTCGGTCGGGAGTTGAACGTGTTAGCTTTTTAGTTATTTATGTATGTATTTATTGTTAATTAGTTATTATTTAGTTATTATTTGTAATTGTTAGTTAGTTAGTTTGTAATAATAATAAATGATAAATGTAAATTAAATGAATTTCATGTATTATTATTTCATTGTATTATTTAAAAAAAATTTTTTTTTAATAATAATAATAATAAGTTAAAAGCAGTCTTGCACACAAGATGTTCCCAACAGCAGCAATGTTTCCACGCAGTATTTCTACCGACAACTGTTGGAGCAAGTAGAAATGGGTCTTAGCCTCCCTAGTCTCCTCCTTGCCCAGCTCCTTAATAAAGGACATGGCCAAATACACCTTTTATTTATTGTTTTATGAATGAGTGATTTTCACATTATTTTTTATGTTGGAACAGTATGAAGGAACAGTGATGAAGAAAAGTACCTAGCAACCATATATCAGGTAATAGCAGACGAGTTGATATTCAATATAACAACTTAGCAACAAACCATGTTGTGAATATCATTATGAAATGGTAATGAAATGGTAAGTATATATAACCTTTTCCTCGTCAAATTTCACCGATACTTATTGAGTATCAAGGTGTTTGCTTCTCATCGAAAACCCATTTTGGTTGCTTAGCAACAAACTACGTAACCATGAAATCATTATAAGAAGGTTTAATCACTTTTGGCACTGATATATATATATGACTTGGCATCTAGCCCTGTTGGCCAGTCAACAATAGTTAACGATGGTCTAGATATGAATTATAATGAATTCTGGTTGCTTAGAAACAACCACAGAGATGTGACTACCTTTATAAGAAGGGGAAAAATAATGGCTCATGTCAAGAAAGATGGACAATATCTATAAATAACAGTACACCCACAGATGCCTTCATTTCCTCCACAGTGGTATCACCTCTAGAACGAGCCCGGGGGAGGAGGAGGGGTGCTACTGTGCAGTACGATTAGCTTATCTATTCGTCTCAATAAAAAAAGAAGTGAACATATCCTCCATGAGAAGCTTGTTGAACGAGTCCACAGCAGATAAGTTTGCACCACCACATGGCTATGTAAAGTAGGCCTACATGTCAACTTATAGGCAAATGGGTTGGTGGCAGGCTCACTTTTATCCCAGGAACCTAAAACCATAACAGAGCCACCAGCAGATGGGCTGGGAGAAACTGATGAGCAGGAAAGATTCCCTGTGCTTTAGACTCGTCGGAGTCCAATGAACGAAGAAGGTGATGAGGACAAACCTGTTGGGAATACAGCTATCAATACACTTGTAGAATTACTGCACTTACTTACCAGCAACAGAGCCACCAGTAGACGTGAAAGAAACAAAGGAATGAGTTTTGGAGGTGCAGTGCAGACAGCTAGGTAGTCAAAAATTGGATCTTCAGTTTGCTTTTGGGGGGACAAGTGCATGTCTGGGACCATCGCTGTGGGTCAAAGCAAGAAGATGGGAGGAGGGGATGCAAGAGGAAAGTTGTATCCCAAAATAAATGTAAGCAGAATTTACGTATGCAAGTGCCCACTGCCACTCAAAAAAGATGCACATCACATGGAAGTCAGCCGGGACACTGATAATGAAGATGCTTCAACTTTGTACGAGGTCAATTCACATATTAGAATGTGACAAGGTCAGTGTGGAAGTGACAACTGGAGTTAGGTATTCAAAAGATGTAGAACAGTGCTGAGCACTTATTAGAAGAAGGACGACGAAGAATTGTTTGAACATGAGCAGTGATAGTAATGTAGAGATCAAGATATACTAACTATGAAGAGAGAAGTGACTTACCTGGAATAAATATTAGGACAGGATGCACTAACAAGAATGTGTCATGGATCCCAATAAAGCCCATCTCATGCAGAACACATACTAAATATAATTTATAATTACGTTTGATTTTAGTTGGTGCAGCCTACACCAGCACATGGTGTCAGACCTTCAGCCACTCAATTGTTCTATTGATGCACTGAATAATATTGTTCCATTTGTCAAGCAATAATAACAGAAATAGAATCAACATGCTTGTCGGCATGCAATACTGAGGCTTGCAACCGAGTTGATTCTGCATACTTTCACTGCTTTGGAAAGATCACCAAGCTTAAAAGGATCACCAACACCTAGCCATGTGGTGTATCCATAGAACCAGCAATTCTCAGCAGCTATGTTAGTCTACTGGCAAAAAAAAAGTGAGCCGTGAGTGGCTAATGTCCCCTTGTACACATATAATTGAGATACCACCATCTCTCCTGAACACCTGCAACTAAACCTAGTTTTTCTAAGAAATAGTTCAGTAAAAATTAACCATAGAGCAATATAACAGCAACAAATACATAGCCACCACAACAAATACATAGCCAAGTTTTCAAACATGGATTATAAATTGTCATGTCATGTCAGCAATAATTATGTGAGAATATCCTAATCCGCTAATTTCCTTTTGGAAAAGGAGGTGGAGCACCCCTTGCCTCAACCCTGCATGACATCGTTTGCCATCTCTACAATGAAGGTTTCTGAGACATATTGGTGGACATTTTATGGTCAGACAGAACAGTAGAGGGCTGATGGGATTCCCCTACTGGACTCTTTCACATGACAACACTACCTCAACACAAGAAAGGACGGAGAAGAATATGCAGTGGGAATTATATTATTATTATTATTATTATTATAATTAACGTGGATCCTTTGGGCCTCTAGCAAAGGCATTCTTCAGGGTGTTGGGACGCCGCCTGAGGTCAGTGACTTACAAAGAGAACTCCCATCAACATCTTCTTCAACAGATTTCTGTGGCTGTCAGCGTGGGAATGCAGCCTCAGTAATGGGATCTTTGCCATCAGGGTTGGGGGCGAGATATTTCCCTATTGTCATCACTTGAATATTTGAACTTGAGGGGAAGGGGGTTCTATAAACTATATGAATAAGCATAATTACCAATTATATATAACGAGAATACATAACTAATAGCTAACAAATAAATAAATAAATAATAGCTAACAAGGACAACTCAGAGTGACTCCTGAGTCCTGACTGGCATCAATACAGGTAAGGCATTCCTCCTCTGAACTGCCACCAGTTATTAGTTTGTTTGTGTTGCTATTGGATGTCTGAGGCCCGAACAATCTTTTGTAGGAATTGGGGAGGAAGTTGCGTGCATCTACCAGAGATTTCAACTCCAGGAGGTATATACCTTCTTCAGCGTCTGTCTGTGGCGATATAGAGGGGGAATGTTGCAGCAGTTTTGGGCACCCTGGGCCCATCTCCACCTCCTTGACTTTGTCATCGTTAGATTAAAAAATATATTTTTTATAATAATTATATATAATATATATTCTCAATGAACTCTCAGTTGACGTAATAACATTACAATAACCTTCTCAATAGCAACTTGAAATTGTATTCTTCGACTAAATGCTCTAGCCTTCATCAGGAATAAAGTCTATATATAGTTGAAACTTCGAGAGAATACAATCTCAAGTCGATTATTTAATATATATATTATGTTTAAAAAAGAAGAGCGATTTTACTTATTTTTATATATTTAATAATAATAGTATAATAATAATAGTAGTAGTATAAGAACAATAATAATAATATTTACCAATAATCAACTTGAAATTGTATTCTCTCGACGTTTTTTGGGAAATTTTTTATATATAACATGCTGATGAAGGCTATAGCATCTAGTCAAAACGTCGAGAGAACGTCTTGACTAGATGCTATAGCCTTCATCAGCATGTTATATATAATTTTTTTTCCAACTGAGAGTTCATAGAGAATAAAAGAAAATGTCTGTGTGCGTGTTGCCTGTATATACCAATTAGAACCAAATTTGGTGAGTAGGTTGAGGGTAGATCAGGTATATAGTATTAATTTTTTTTTTTTTTTGAGATTTTTGAGAATTTTGAAATCACTAATAAACTCCAACCAGTTTACATTCTCAGAAAATTTATGAAGTCGAAAAATATTCCCAATGAAAAAATTGAGTCCAGGTTGGTTATCTATAAGATCTGCCAACTTGTGTGAGCACAAATGACTGAGAAGCACCATCAGCCAAGCTACTATATAACTGTTCTACACAGCTCATAATACTTGATACAAAATGTACCACAAAGAAGTCCACAAAGAAGTCTACAAATGATTGAGTGGCTACTAAGCCCACAGCTACGCAACTAAGTGGTGCTGCTATAGCTACAAACCACAACTGTATCAATAGCAGCTGCACTGGTCAGGCTAGGCCGTTTCATATCTGCGGCTTCCCAGTGAACCTACAGGCAGCACATTGAACATGTTAGCTTCTTTATAAGCTTCCAGCGCATTCCACTTTCACGTGCAGCCAGACCGCGCATTTGCTGTTGTTCTGTCGTCCTCTTCATTTTCCTTCTCCATCCATAAATTCCTCTATCCCGTTCCACGACCATTCCCGACTTAAGGGGGGGGGGGGGGGGGGGGGGGAACAATGGCATTAAAATTAAAATTAATTAAACTTGTGGTTACCACTTTATATAATATAGCTCCGTAGATTCTGTAAACTTCATGGTATGGACTTGATATATAGCTCAAAAGATAGGTCTCTCTGTGTGCTCTCTTTTGATACAAAAATATTTTTCATAAGTGTAACTACAGCCAAGTTACTTGGCCGCATAAATATCTCCAGATTGCAAAGTGCTATAGATTTGAAATTAGCACCAGTGGGCTCTCCTCTATTCATATTAACGAAACCCATTTTCCACCCGCGCGCTTGACCACGTACTAACATTTTAACGCCTAATGAAAACACTCATTGAGTAGGGCCAATGGTGCTAATTTCAACTCTCTAGCACTTGGCAATCTGGAGATATTTATGCGGCCAATTAAAGCATTCAGGTTTTTGAGGTTCCCTCCACTTGTAAGTTTATACTTATGAAAAATATTTTAGTATCTTTTTTTCATATCAAGTCCATACACCATGAAGTTTACGGAATCCATGGAGTTATAGTGGTAACCACACACACAAAATACATGTGGGTCACTCTCCTCCCAAAAATGCCATTGTTCCCCCTTAAATATACCGCCATTATGGTTTCCCAGTTTAGCAGGCGTGACAATACCAAGTTTTCCACCCAACTCCGCTGCGAAAGCTCCTTCGCTCGCCAAAAGTCGACTCTTTTCAGCAGTACCCGTGTACAGCTGGTAATTCAACCATGACAGGTGGCACCACTGGATTGCATCGGTGTTGTCTAGCAACTGACCAGGAACAGGATATATAAAAAAGTTTACTGGTATAAGTACATGAACACAAGCCACAAAGTCAATGGTAGGTTTTGCTTCCGAAATTGTTATAATAAAGTTTGCGAAACTGTTCGAGGAAGATGAAGGTGAGAACAGTGTGTGGGCCAAGCCGAGCATAATACGGAGTGAACCCTTTCCACAGGCTGAAGAATCCTTCCTTCTGTACCAGCTGTCGCCACACATCCTATTAGGAAGAAAACAAGGGTTACTAAAACATGGCCATGCTTGTGCATGAGAGATGATGAGTCAGTTTGTTAGTCAAAGGTAAATATACACTTGAGAAAAAAAAAAGAAAAAAAAAACTTTATCAAGGCAGGAGGCGCCATGCTCGTGCATGAGATGACTACGAGTCAGTTTGTTATAGTCAAAGGTAAATATACACTTGAGAAAAAAACAAAACAATTATTCTTTATCAAGGCAGGAGGCGCCATGTTTGTGCATGAGATGACTATGAGTCAGTTTGTTAGTCAAAGGTTATACAGACACAAGAAAAAACAAAGATTGCACCATTATCAAGGCAGTCCATGCATGCACATGGCTCCAGTCACAACTGGCCATTACATAAAGCATCTATACCCACCTGCGCTGATGTATATAAGAACACGCACACACTACACAACTCAAGGACAGTATAATAATGGTCTCACATGATTACAAATGGTAAAGGGTCATCTAACTGGAAGCAGGCTTTTAAGGAAGTCGATGACAACCATTGTCATCCCTGCCCTGCTAAGGCAATCCTGAATTAGGGCTTCAACTAGAGGCAGTAAATGGTCCCAGGCAGGTTGCTAGCTAGATGGTAAGCAACACACCCTGGGGTTGATTTCATTATGCCTCCTCTCAAACCAATGCCATCAACATGTGTGTCATCAGCCCAGAGGTTCAAGCATTTTTCAACTCTTACATTGCAATATCTCTGCCAGTTATGAAAGTGTAGGTCATTAAGAAATGGTTACGGTGTCTAGTATACTTCAGGAAGTGTCTAGTATACTGCAGGGAGATACTGTAATGTGATTCACAAATTAATATTCCCACAAACAAACTCTAGATCAAATTAGTGTACATGCAAAGTTAGTGGCTTGCGTATGAGAGGGGCCATCATGCAGCGTGCTGGTGAGAGCGGAGTGCAGCTTTCTGTTGGACAGGGAGGGTAGCTTGTGGAGGCAGGAAGAACGTCAACAAAGAGTGGCTATCGCCAACAAAGAGTGGCAAGGTCACTCTGAGGCCACTTGGTTTTTAGCAACTTCAAATTTCGACTAAAAGCCTGTCTACACCGCACACGAGTTGGTTAGGATCCAGAACAATCCTGTCCATACTGGCATCACTGGTAAAGGCCTGTCCACACGGCACAAGGAAAGGAACTCGTCAAGTCAATGCATGGTCGTCGCATCCACAACTAGCACCGAAATAAACTGTACAAAGCAAAAATAATCATCCTACCAAAGTCAGGAGAAAGTCCATCAAAATCATATACTGTATCTGTAGTTGTGACGGAGTTTGTTTTTGCATCCTTTTCTTGCTGATCAGCTACCTACAGATACAGTTTATGATTTTAACCGACTTTCTCCTGACTTTGGTAGGCTGATCATTTTTGCTTCATATGGTTTATTTCGGTGCCACGACAAATGCGCATCGACTCGAAGAGACCCCCCCCCCCCCCCCCCCAGGACCCAACGTGCATTAGTTTAGGTGCAGTGTGGACAGCCTTAATGTTAACGAGAGGAGGAAAGTGCAGTAGACATGAAGTTTTAGCATGTGTGCATCACAATGACTTTCTCTATAAATCAACTTGAAATTTACTCTCTCGACATTTTGGCTAAATGCTCTATCTTATTAGACAGACATTCTTCTTGTTGAGTCTTCAAACTGATCCTGCTCATATTCAAACGGATCAACACTAGGGGAAAGGAATGCTTGGGATGGAGCGTGATGATCATGTGCTCCCAAATTGAGTAGCCATCATGGACTTGTGAGGAGGAAATGAATGTAAAGAGGATGGAGGTTGAACAGAGGAACACCACTTCTTGCAGGAACCTGAAACGGACGGTCTGGTTCATTCTCTCTTCATGTTTGTGTTCTTCGTCCCACCTCTTCTCTCGCAGCTCCACCTCATGTTTCCTTCTCTTCTCTCCCAGCTCCACCTCATTGCCTTCTCTTCTCTCCCAGCTCCACCTCATGTTGCCTTCTCTTCTCTCCCAGCTCCACCTCATTGCCTTCTCTTCTCTCCCAGCTCCACCTCATGTTTCCTTCTCTTCTCTCCCAGCTCCACCTCATGTTGCCTTCTCTTCTCTCCCAGCTCCAACTCATGTTGCCTTCTCTTCTCTCCCAGCTCCACCTCATTGCCTTCTCTTCTCTCCCAGCTCCTCCTCATGTTGCCTTCTCTTCTCTTCCAGCTCCACCTCATGTTGCCTTCTCTTCTCTCCCAGCTCCTCCTCATGTTGCCTTCTCTTCTCTCCCAGCTCCTCCTCATGTTGCCTTCTCTTCTCCCAGCTCCACCCCATGTTGCCTTCTCTTCTCTCCCAGCTCCACCTCATGTTGCCTTCTCTTCTCTCCCAGCTCCTCCTCATGTTGCCTTCTCTTCTCTCCCAGCTCCAACTCATGTTGCCTTCTCTTCTCTCGCAGCTCCACCCCATGTTGCCTTCTCTTCTCTCCCCAGCTCAGCCTCCAACATCGTCCTCTTTCATTCATTGTCCTCCATCAAACTTAAACATTGCTTATTTATCGCAGCCATGATGGCAACTATGTGTGCCGAGACATATTGTTCCCTCTGCTCCCTACATAATGTTGGAAGTATATTATTAACTGTAAATGCTGTCTAGACAAGCACACCTCACCTGTTCCAGTTCTTTGTCTACAAGGTTATCCATATAATATGGCTATCATTCTTCAAGGTTAGTTCCTGTAGAGCTAGTCAGCCATAGCTAGCATCCTTGCATTCACGACAAACACACACAAGCTTGTCCAGCGCTGGCTAAGCTCATACACAAACCTCTCCATATCTGTGCAACAAGTTCTTGATTTTGGTTGTGCACTAGTGCCAGCTTCTCCCATAGCCCACAGCTCCGACATTTTCTTGGAGGTGGACTCATAGACTGACGTGTTCCTGACAATTGAATCCAGCATTCTCTGGATGCTCTCTCTCACCTCACACTATAGAACTTCTCTCTCACCTCACACTAACTAGAACTTCTCTCTCACCTCACACTAACTAGAACTTCTCTCTCTCACCTCACACTAACTAAACTAGAACTTCTCTCCCTCGCCTCACACTAACTAGAACTTCTCTCTCACCTCACACTAACTAGAACTTCTCTCTCTCACCTCACACTAACTAGAACTTCTCTCTCTCACCTCACACTAACTAGAACTTCTCTCTCACCTCACACTAACTAGAACTTCTCTCTCTCACCTCACACTAACTAGAACTTCTCTCTCTCACCTCACACTATAGAACTTTTCTCTCTCACCTCACACTAACTAGAACTTCTCTCTCACCTCACACTAACTAGAACTTCTCTCTCTCACCTCACACTAACTAGAACTTCTCTCTCTCACCTCACACTATAACTAGAACTTCTCTCACCTCACACTAACTAGAACTCTCTCTCACTTCACACTAACTAGAACTTCTCTCTCACACCTCACACTAACTAGAACTTCTCTCTCACCTCACACTAACTAGAACTTCTCTCTCACCTCACACTAACTAGAACTTCTCTCTCACCTCACACTAACTAGAACTTCTCTCTCTCACCTCACACTATAGAACTTCTCTCTCTCACCTCACACTAACTAGAACTTCTCTCTCACACCTCACACTAACTAGAACTTATGTCTCTTACGTACTCCATCCACAGCCTCCCGTCTCTACCACTTACAGCTCACACTTGCACACAACAGCTGGATTCTAATACTGGAACGCGTTCCGTTCAATCCCGAACCACCTATTTTCGTAGTTCAAGACTGAACTGGTTCGGAATGGAACGCACTTGGACGCAGTGTGGATGGGAGAAATGCATTCCAAACGCAATCATAGGGCGTTCAATTGTGCAGTGTGGACATGTCCTCAAGTGTGCAGGCAATAGTTAGTCTAATCTCAAACTCGGCAAGAGTGTTTATATCTTGAGCTTATAAGGGTGATCAACTTACAAATGATCCGTGGTACTCGGGCACTCCATCGGTGATCTTCATGGTCTGAATCCTACCAAGAGAGATAACAGGTAAATAAAATGTCATTACAAATCCAGTTGCTGCCCACCTTGCACCTTGTACTAAACTTTCAACCTAACCTTACCCCCCCCCCCCCTCCCCCTCCCTCAAAATAATTGTTCTAGCCCTGGCCCTTATTTCTATCCCTAGCCCTTATTTCTAGCCCTAGCCCTTATTTCTAGCCCTGGCCCTTATATCTATCCCTAGCCCTTATATCTATCCCTAGCACTAATTTCTAGTCCTGGCCCTTATATCTATCCCTAGCCCTTATTTCTAGCCCTAGCCCTTATTTCTAGCCCTAGCCCTTATTTCTAGCCCTGGCCCTTATATCTATCCCTAGCCCTTATATCTATCCCTAGCACTAATTTCTAGTCCTGGCCCTTATATCTATCCCTAGCCCTTATTTCTAGCCCTAGCCCTTATTTCTAGCCCTAGCCCTAATTTCTAGCCCTGGCCCTTATATCTATCCCTAGCCCTTATATCTATCCCTAGCACTAATTTCTAGTCCTGGCCCTTATATCTATCCCTAGCCCTTATTTCTAGCCCTAGCCCTTATTTCTAGCCCTAGCCCTAATTTCTAGCCCTGGCCCTTATATCTATCCCTAGCCCTTATTTCTAGCCCTAGCCCTTATTTCTAGCCCTAGATGGGCCAATTCACAGTGACTTATAAGAAATGTCCAGTTATTTAAAATTCAGCACATTAACACCTAATGAAACATTAACACCTAATGAAACCACTCATTGCAGAGTAGGGCTTCCTCTAGCCACTGGTGCTAATTTCAACTCTCTAGCACTTGGCAATCTAGAGATATTTATGCGGAAAAACCAGGCATTCAGTTTTTTTAATTAAAAAATGCAACTGTCACCCCTAAAGAGCCATTGAATGATCCCAGGGAAGAGTCAGCTTTGAACTTTAGATTTTTAAGAATGACAGGATTGTATATGGCATCACTGAATATTTTTATACAAATATATATTATAATAAATGCCAGCACCCACCCAAACAGTCAAGTGCGAATAAATTATGCTCGTAAATACTACCACAGGCCACTTCAGGGTATGTGAAACACTGTAGCCAGAGAGTAGGAGAGGTCACAGCTGCCTAGCAATGCCACACACTGCTTACCTGGTTTTGGCAATGTCCACGGGCATAGACACGAGGGTTGTGACCAGACCACTGATCATACTAGCAGTAAAGTGGCAGCCAATATTATCCTGAAAGTAATCTACACAACACCACAAACACACATCACAACTGTCAGTTGGTAACTGTACATAGCTACTACTACTGCTAATGTTGTGACAAAGAGCATACACACAGTCCATGAATATTTCCCCTCCCGACCAATGAAATCCTTCTCGGTAATCACCACTGTGAATGTTCAAGCCCTCGGACAATGTTCCCCTCCCACGTGCAAACGACAAGCTTACATGGCACAGAAAACTATCTCAAGTGTAAACAAGGTATCATTTGGTGGAAAAATCTTGGGAGGGGGGTTCAATTAACCAGCTAAGTGTAATAGATATTTGAAATATATGCACCCCTCATCCTAGTGGGTCTATGCTTAGATACTGAATGAAGGGAGTCGAACCATGCTCCATGGCAACAACATTGTTGTTAGCTCCATGGCAACAACATTGTTCTTAGCTCCATGGCAACAACATTGTTCTTAGCTCCATGGCAACAACATTGTTCTTAGCTCCATGGCAACAACACTGTCCTGTGGGTACTATTTACTTTCCATTTGGTATGGGGTGGGGGGGGGGAGAACATTTGGTGTGCATGGTAATTTATTTACAATTTTCCTGTTCATATGCACATGATTAACCTGTTGGGGGGTTGGTTATCCCATATGACATCATGTACACATATATATATACATGCTCCATGGCAACAACATATTATGTATATATTATAAACACATACATACATAATATACACAAACATACCTGTTGTGAGAAGGTATTGTTTTGCTTGCGAATAGGTGGCAAGCTGTGCAGCATTCACCACCATGGCTCTGACCATTGTTGGGCCACACCCCTGCAGGAAGGAGGCAATAACCAACTTAGACACCACTCTGCCGGGGCCAATGGGCCTCACATACCCTCCATAAGGTGAGGATTCCTTCTTCTCTGGATATTCTGGCCAGGGCATTGAACACGTGGGAGTAGCCGCGACGCTCAGCTACAGGCAGTCTGCAACCCATTCAGTTAGTAATGGCATTATTACATACATGACTTTGGGTTTGCTGTTGTAGCTACTATTTCCCCTCATCCCCCACCATCTTGGGATGGACTCTATACCAGCACTGAGCTGTAACAGCTCTTCCCTGGTATTTATATTATTTATATGTAAATATATATATATAATATATATATACACACACACACCCATTAAAAAATAATGGTAAAAAAATAATTCACTTGTCTCGGTAGGTATGTCTCATTCCCACCAACCAAATTCTCTGTACATGCCAGTCCATTCGTATGTGACATTACCTTCCATCTGACGTCATGCGTACGAGGGAGATCTCTGCTGGAGTCCCAATGGCAGCACCTGTAGCTCCTGCTACCATACCTACAACAACAGCACCAGCAACATAATAGACATTATAATAGTAAGTGATCGATGATAATACTAAAATAAGTAGGCACTATGGCTGGAACTCATGGCTGGAACTCATGTGTTACAGGATATTGGGTTGGTCACCTGCTTGACTCGAGGCCAGCTAGCCTGTGCTGTAAGTGACATGTTGAGCTTTGTTCAGCCCCACCCCCCCAACCCCCACACTCACTTTTTTAAAAAAGCTAGGAGTCGTCACCTTTGAAGTAAGGATAATTGGTGGTGGACTCTTCTTACTTATAAAATTTGTAAAAAGGTTAGAAATGTTGACTTGGAGAATGAATGGAATGTTCCCTCCAGGAGAGGCAAGTGATAGGTAAGTCAGAGGTCACCTTTGAAGTGGAAGGCAGAGGTCACCTTTGAGTTAGGGAGTCAGAGGTCACCCAGGATAAGTGAGCCAGAGGTCACCCAGGATAAGTGAGCCAGAGGTCACCCAGGATAAGTGAGCCAGAGGTCACCCAGGATAGGTGAGCCAGAGGTCACCCAGGATAGGTGAGCCAGAGGTCACCCAGGATAGGTGAGCCAGAGGTCACCCAGGATAGGTGAGCCAGAGGTCACCCAGGATAGGTGAGCCAGAGGTCACCCAGGATAGGTGAGCCAGAGGTCACCCAGGATAAGTGAGCCAGAGGTCACCCAGGATAAGTGAGCCAGAGGTCACCCAGGATAAGTGAGCCAGAGGTCACCCAGGATAAGTGATCCAGGTCACCCAGGATAAGTGATCCAGAGGTCACCCAGGATAAGTGAGCCAGAGGTCACCCAGGATAAGTGAGCCAGAGGTCACCCAGGATAAGTGAGCCAGAGGTCACCTTTGTGTTAGGAAGTCAGAGGTCACCTCTAGGATTGGTCAGAGGTCACCTCTAGGATTGGTCAGAGGTCACCTTTTGGATACCAAGAACCCAGATGTCCCCTCTAGGATAGCAAGAGCCAGCTCTAAGATAGCAAGAGCCAGAGTCCCCTCTAAGATAGCAAGAGCCTGAGGTTCCCTCTAGGATAGCAAGAGCCAGAGGTTCCCTCTAGGATAGAAAGAGCCAGAGGTTCCCTCTAGGATAGCAAGAGTCAGAGGTTCCCTCTAAGAAGATAACAAAAGCCAGAGGTTCCCTCTAGGATAGCAAGAGCCAGAGGTCCCTCTAGGATAGCAAGAGCCAGAGGTCCCCTCTAGGATAGCAAGAGCCAGAGCCCTCTAGGATAGCAAGAGCCCGAGTTCCCTCTAGGATAGCAAGAGCCAGAGTCCCCTCTAGGATAGCAAAAGCCAGAGTCCCCTCTAGAATAGCAAGAGCAAGAGGTCCCCTCTAGGATAGCAAGAGCCAGAGGTCCCCTCTAGGATAGCAAAAGCCAGAGTCCCCTCTAGAATAGCAAGAGTAAGAGGTTCCCTCTAGGATAGCAAGAGCAAGAGGTCCCTCAAGGATAGCAAGTTTTAGGAAAGAAAAAGAGCCATACTTAAGTCACATTTGAGAAAATGAGTCAGAAGTAACCTTTGAGATTATATAGAAGACCCACTCAAGCTAGAGGGAAATAAACTGCCACCCACCCACATCAGCATGGGATGGATTGTCTTGAACACCTGCAGCTTAGCTTCATGATCCTCACACACAATTCTCAATACACTAGAATCAAATGCAAGGCATTACTTACTTGCAGTGGACAGAGAGAGAGACAGAGAGAAACACCAACTGCATGTCCTAGCAAAGCAATGTATCCATGTGGGGTTTCAAGTTCTGTCCTAAAATGCAACAAAACCTGAAAGCCCACAGGCTGGATTGCATTGATACAGCATTGTCCGGTACATTATTGATGTCATCGTGATGTTAGGCAAGGAAACAGCCAAGATTGTAGGCATTGCTCACAGGAGCTGGTGCAGGTTGAAAACCCCGATGCCCTGCAGCATTACGGGATGGCAGATTCCAAATCAGAAGTGTGCATGTGGTGCGTTGGATGTGGGAGGAGTTTTGTTAAGGTACTTGGAAGCAGCATCCCTTGAAGATGAGAAGCACACTACACTAAGTGTGAGCTCATTGCAGTGCTTTCTTCAAATCTCCTGCCATTTTGTCGGTCTCCCTCCACTATGATGACCATTTCCAGTCTAAGCCACACACCCCAAGACAGGTGATTTGTGCATACTTTTTACATGCGAAAATATGGTGCATACATAGATACAAATTTTTCCATCCAACTCCCCCAGTGGGGGCTTGCTTCGCTCACCAATTATGGGAGTCTATTGTACAGTGAAACATTCATAAGAGGTTTGAAGTGGATTGTAATTGCCAAATTGCAACCCTCAATATAGCATTAGAAGCAATAGGAGTAGTAGTAGTAATAGCAACAGTAGTAATAGGAGGAGTAGCAGCAACAGTAGTAATAGGAGTAGTAGAACAGTAGTAATAGTAGTAGTAGTAGTAGTAATAATAATAATTTCTTTGATTTGGCGCGCGCCACTCACCCCACAACTAGACACCCCGTGCTTCCATTGAAGGTATTTTTAAGGCAAACAAGGAACTCCATCTACTGACCATGAAATCACTTGCAAGAGCAAGATCTTTGGTTCGTCATATCCCCTTACAGGAAGTTCTATCAGACAAGAATGTGATTTGAATCTCCACAAGGCATGGCATTGTTTGCACAGGAAGTGAACAGAGTCAGGGCAGGTAAACACAGGAAGCAGCCAGGGACAACTTCCTCACTTCTGTTCTTCTGTTGATACCTCGTGGCTTTTAGAATTACCCAGTGCATGACTGCAAGCATGACGGCATTCCTCATAATTGCATATCCTGTACTAGTTCCAGGGAGAGTACAAGACTCAAAACAGCCCTGCCAACTTGAGTGTGTTTCTGTTGACATCATGTTGCTACTTGTGTTTCCGTGGTGTGATCAAGTATCCTAGGTCAGAGCTCAGGATTGCATCACCCACTCCACTGATGACATTTGTATGGGCAGACACAAGACAAAACACATTATCTGGGAAGTCACACCACCCCACTAATGGAATGATCTGCTACCATCACATGATCCTGGTTATGTAGGAAGTGCTGTCTCATGTCATCAACTAGACCAGCCAGGCTTGTTCTGGCACTTGGTTGCTAGGACAAGGTATTTGCAAGGGCTGCAAACTACTGCCCTGGCCACAGCCCTAATGCTAACTACTACCCTGGCCATGGTCCTAACCCTAGTCACTGCCCTGGTCATAACCCCAACCCTAGTCACTGCCCTGGCCCACAACTCTAACCCTGGTCACTGCCCTGGCCATGCCCTAACCCTAGTCACTGCCCTGGCCACGACCCTATCCCTAGTCACTGGCTAGCTGGAATTGCAAGACAAATATAATGGCAAGAAATAATAGCTCTACCACGCATGTGGCACAACTTGAGAAGAAAAATCCACGTTTGTCATATTTTCTCCTCTCTACCAAATCTTGAGCACATTTGGAGAGCCATCCGAGCAGCAAGGCTCACGTGCCTCAACTAGCAACACCTTTAAGCCACACCTTTCATAATGGTCAGGCATATCACATGATCACAGCAAAAAGTTCTAACAAGCAGGTGTGCTATGACTCACACCTTACCATAACAACAAAACTAAAGTGAGAGAGGAAGGGGTGGGTGGGAACATAACAACTTACCACATGCTATTTTGGTAAACACTCCTGGTGGCTTTCCATCTTCACTAGAGGGTGGGGGGTGGGGGGGCAGGGGAAGGGAGGATTATGAATATTCTTGTACACACATACCAATACAGATGCACGCACACAACACACACACACCTGGAGAGATTATCTACGAGAGACTGATAGACGCCCAGCCGCACTGTGCTGTAAGTAGCCTGACGGAATAACCCAGCGGAGAGCCTGAAAAACAGAATTGAAAAATTACATGGGAGAACACACATGCGCGCACACACGACCAACACCACACTGGATTGAGGCAGGCTGAAGTAGGTTGACAGTAGCTCTATGGGGACACACACTGGACCAACACCACACCGGGCTGAAGTAGGCTGACAATAGCTATATGGGGACACACACTGGACCAACACCACACCGGGCTGAAATAGGTTGACAATAGCTCCATGGGGACACACACTGGGTCAACACCACACAGAGTTGAGGCATACTGTTGCTTATAATAGTGTCCATTGTTGGAGGGAGTGGGACTAGCAGAACATCGCCACGTATGCAACCTGGGTGTACAGATGACTGACATTCTCTTATGTCACTCACTCACTCACCCATTATAAACTTCCAGAAAGCCTTCATTTTTTACAATTGTGATCACTGCATGGAATGTTGATTTGTGCAGCCTCGCCGCCCCCTTCTCACCTGCAAACAAATACCAAGACATGTCACACCAAGACACTCCAGATAAAGAGCACCTTGCAAACCCTGCCCATACCAGGTGCCAGTAAGATGGGGGGATATAAATATCTTACCACTCAGCTGCATGCGGTTCTTGACTAAATCCAATGGCTGAACAAAAACAGTGGCACACATCCTAATGGGAATTAAGGCAGACTCTAATTAATGCACGATGACTAATCAATGCAAGCAGGGTTAAAGGCAGGTTGAATCACAAACACACAAGCTGTTCAGCATTCTAGCACACATTCACTTCTCCCCCACCCCCTTCTCTGCCCAAATGCTGCCCACACTGTCTCCAGCCATCTGCTTTTAAGTGTTTCCATGGATTTAGCAAGCACTTGCACAGCGCTGAGGATTACCATATTTTGTCCACTGACATGTTGAACGTCAAGCTATCGAAATAACAACAAGGTACTTGACCACAACAATGTACTTGACCACAACAATGTACTTGACCACAACAATGTACTTGAGCAAAACAATGTACTTGGCCACAACAAGGTACTTGAGCAAAACAATGTACTTGACCATAACACAGTACTTAACCACAACATGTTACTTGACCACAACATGGTAACTTGGCCACCCATGCATAATTAATGGAGAGTAGCAGTGCTAAAACTTCAATTTGCACACACAACGACCAGCACAGCATTCCCTCCTGCTTCATTTTTTGTGTGTGCTTACCACTAAGTTGCATACGATTCTTGATGAGGTCCAAAGGCTGCGTGAAGAACACTGAGTTACACCTACAGTGCGGTACGGTACGGGGATGCATACATGATTTTGCAAACTTCTGCTGCAACCGGACCCGAGGCCAGTTGTGAGCATGTCGGAGATGATCAAAGGTGTGAAAGCGTATTTACAAACTGCGATAGCTAAAAGGCCCTTGGCTTGTTAGGGAGGAAAAAAGCATGGTTATATCAACTGCACATGAGAAGGGGTGTTAGGGGAGGGGAGAAGCTGAGGCTGAACGAAATGCGACAGTATTTTGTGTGAAAGGTGAACAGGTGAGAGAGAGTGATTTGAAATTGGAGAGGACAAAAGAATTTAAGAACGAAATGTCAGAGCACGAAATACGCTGAAAACACCGACACAATCTGATGAGAGCAATTAGAGAACTGTCACACAAGGTGGGGAAAAGTCAGGACTAAAATCACACTTGTATATTAATTAGTTTGCAACATTAAAAAAAAATTATTCTTATTATTTTTGCATTCTAAGCCACATGCAAGCTCATGGGCTCAGCAAGGAAGGGACATTAAACTGCATGTTATTGTGAGGATGCAGAACACACAACACGACTTGTGCTGCATTGCTGGTCGCTCGGCACAGCATACTAAGTAAGCTTGGAGGTGTTCTTCCCTGTTTCCTGCCACGCATGTATATATTTAGTGCATTGGGCAACTGTCTCTAGCCTCCTCTATCACTGCGGCTCTCATATCATCCAGCCCAGGGAAAACGAGATCTATTCAAATAGGTTGCTATTGCATCCATGCTGATCTGTAAGGTCGCTAGCCTATCGAAATAGCACAATGCACACACCCTTTAGACTGTAACGATCAATCTTGCTGTCCTAACCAATCTTGCTATCCTTGCAACTCGTAATGACCCGTCTTCTCACTATCCTTGCAACTCATGGAACAAGTAGACTTGCTATCCTTGCAACTTGCAGAACAATGACCAGGCTTGCTACCCTTGAAACTCCAAGAACAGCTACACCTTGCAACCATACCCACATGCAACGCCACACACACACTACCATCTTGCAAAGTGCAGTAACTAATTCACAGCAACGACGTTGGGCGCTACCTACAATTCCACTGACTGACGACCACTAGCTAGATACTAATTCAAAACAGAATATTAGAAATGACAAAAAGAACAACCAAAGTGGGGGAAACGGGGAAAGAAACGGCATTAACACAAAATATCGCTTCTTACCCTGCAAGTCCTCCGAGGATAAAATTGATTCCACGAGGGATGACGCCAGGTGGTACCACACTGGCTGAGCCAGCGCCTATTGTTCGACGTTCCGATTGGATTTGAGCTGGTCCCGACATTTCTCTCAAGATTTCTTCTCGCGAATCTGGCTGGTCTCACTCTGCCAGTGGCTTTATGTTGGATTCAGCCTACTTCATCACCTTACTTCATTGCGTGCAGGTCAAAGTTTAAAATACTTGCGCCACTGCGATCATGCGCAAGGGCAGGATGTGTCAATCAGCTGATGTGGTTGGCACGGTTGTTCTTGTCACCCAAAATATGCCCCTAGTTACAAAAATAAAAATCTTGCCTTATCAGGCTTGTTCCACTTTGTTTACTAAGGATCATCTGCACCTAGCTGTTAAGCGTTTGTTGAAGTTGCTTCTAGGGGAGAGAAAACAAAAAATTCTAGTAGACTGTGCTGGCAATTATAAACCCTTCTGATGCTTTATATGCCCAACAAGAGTAGGTAGAGGGGTGAGGTTGGATCATTGAGAGTATTTTTTTCCTCAGAGCAATACAGCCTCAAAATACTTAGCTAGTTTATCCACTATGGACGAGCTTTTGACCTGCACTTCAGGTCATCATAGAGAGGACTTCTGCTGTAACCCCCACCACCATGAAGGTGTTTTAAAAAAAGGCCATTTCAGTTGCCCTGAAGATGACTTGGAAGTGCAAGTTGAAAGCTTGTCACAGTCTACGAAAATGGATACTAAATGTATATTTTCTACTGCATATTCACAGATCTCAGGAACTGTAAGCCATTGTAAACTCCTTATTACCTGCTTGTAAGGAGTCAGAAGTTTTCAATCAACTGTCAGATTGACTTCTCACTGTTTCCAAACATTGGGAATATTAAATAAATTATAATAATATTAATAATAATAATAGTAATAATAGTAATAATAAAATAATAGATAATATAATAATAGTAATAATAATAATAATAATAATAATAATAATAATAATAATAATAATAATAATAATAATAATAATAATAATAATAATAATAATAATAATAATAATAATAATAATAATAATAATAATAATAATAATAATAATAATAATAATAATAATAATAATAATAATAATAATATAGTAGTAGTAGTAGTAGTAGTAGTAGTAGTAGTAGTAGTAGTAGTAGTAGCAGCAGCAGCAGCAGTAGTAGTAATAACAATAACAAAAATATAATATAGTGAAAGTGGTTTGTCAATGTAGGTTACACAATGATTGCTTACACATAAAACTCTGTATATATAGTGTATATATAGTATATATATATGCAATTCCAAATTGTCACTAATAATTGTACACTACATATGTACATTACACAAAATAATGACTAATCCTTAAAAAATACAAAGAAATAATAAATGAATAAAAATTTGGCTCAGGCTCTTGAGAGCGGCTACCCAGCAGCCAGGCAGATCCATTCCACAATCTCTATTAAGCCACTCACATTCCAGTGCTAGTCTGATCTGCAATGCCTTCTTCACTAGCAGTCTGTCTCCTGACCTGATCTAAAATAGTGACTTCCTCAACAATTTCATACTTTTTACAGGCATAACAGTGTTCTTTCATTCCGGTCTCCAATCTTCTGTTGGTCTACTCTATGTACATAGTACTTCCCACATCTGCAAGAGATGCGATACACAATCAATGAGTGCATACTAGTTGGTAATTCATCCTTCACTCTACTAGGTTGTGTCCTCAGTGTCTCCTTATCTGAAAACTACTCTGATGTTGAACTTCTTGCAGGCTCTCCTGATGTCTCACTCACCAATGCTACATAAGGAATTACTACCATATATACGATCCTTCTTCTCATACTCCAACCTGCCTATATCAGTGTCCTTTCCGCATTTAGATGTACCTGCAGAGGAAAGGTTGACGAAAGCTTGGTCCTTCTTTGACCACCATAATAATTATAATTAGTGATGGTTATTAAGTGGTTTATTGCAGGATTAATTTTATATTTTATTAATTTTATATTTATATGTGAAAAATCCATTTATAGATATATTTTCTTCTTTTTTATTAATAATACATAAATACATAAACTATTGCGAAAAAAAATATATGAAAGGAATAACCCCCAACCTGACCCAAGAACAGAGAGAGCTACTCTCTCTGTATGGCCTGCATGGCCACAGAGAGGGCAAGTCTGAGCTCAATTATAATATTTACCTTTCCCCATCCATTTCCTGCTACATCCTGTCACATGTGTCACATGTGACAGGATGTAATTCTTGTCACATGGTGGATAGCAGCTATACATTAACCTCATGCGAGTCTTGGCATCTCATTATTGCTGATAACTGCTAGAGCATTTTGACGATACATCAGCAGCGAGTTTCTTAAGTTGATCATTGAGAAAATCAGATTTGTGTTTCATGTTATCAACTAAAGCCAATTCCTATTGAAAGTTCTTTTCTAGGAAATTACTAAATTTCCCTGACATTCGAGTATAATATATTAAGTTTCATTATATTAAGTTTCTTCGTTGGAAATTGTCACATTTCCTGCTGCTTAAACCTGATGTGCAGCTACAGGAATGCTGCCTAATTCTATGTTTACAGTGGACAGGAAATTCGACAGGAAATTCTAAAAATTCCCTTGTTATATGATGAACACTCACATGATATTTACAGGAAGTTCCTCTTGTTACTCAGGAGTATCTAGTGCTGTTTCCTATTGCCCCCCGCCTCCCCCCCACCACCAAAGACATATAACACTGTACACAGTGACACACACACAAACACCACTGACTCACACAAATTATACTCCACAGTCTGTACCTTAGATCTGTATAATAGTTGTACTGCAATTATTTTGCACTTGTAGCAATATACCACAAAAATGTATAATGGTGTCTTAGCACTACAAGGCAGAGGAGGAGGAGGAAGAGATTTCATGTTACTCAGGCCATGTAAACCACATCAATTAATTAATAATGACAGTGCCCATTGTTTTGGAGTTGAGTTTGTCTTGCAAAGCCCATTGCACAGACATGTAATATCTATGCACATAATTGTTATTTTGCAGTTCAACTAACAAGGAACAACTATTACTAATCATTAGATTCACTGATGAAGTTGGATTGACTCGTATAGAATTTGTGCATTGTGACACTAGCCAGGTCAAGCAATGGCTGACAAGATCAAGTCCAGTCAGTCTTGAAGCTCTTACACTTGATCTTAATGACCTTCATGGGTAAGGATGGAGCTGATAGCATGTCCACAGGGCTGCAGCCATCATTCAACATGATTTTCCCAAGGTGTTGTATGTCCATTGGTAACTGATGCACTTGATCATGTGTGGTTGCTGCCTGTAGTGTACAGGCAATTTGCAACATGTATATATGGATGTATGGAACAGTGACAGACATCTGTCCATTTTTCCCAACTATTCTCCTAAACGGCAACAAGAGTTCGGAAAAACAATTTGCAAATTTAAGTGGTTCAAAAACTAGGAGGAAAAACCCAAATAGTTGAGTTGCTCAGATAAAGTGTTTTGAGGTTCAGAGAAATGTTAACCAGCAGTAGTTAATACCTTTGAAGTAATCAGTACAAATTAGCAGGTTTTTGCTTTCAATTACTCAATTTCAGTTCTTGGTAACTATATAGCCAGGAAGTATATAGCATGTCTGGGTTAGGTTTCATTAAGGGACTAAAGGTTTAGTTGCAAGGTCATCAAGGATATTTGTGCGTCATACAATGGAATTGTGACTGTTATGGAGGCCTTGAAGGAAGTCCACAGTGAGGAGTTGATAAGTGTCATAAGCAATGTTATGACTCAGCAGTTTTGCTTGGTGGCGAAATCACTGCATCACAACCTTCTCTTCCAAGGAGATGTGTGAAACAGACCCATCGACAAAAATATGCCTTCAAGTGCACCTGAGGAGTATTACTTGAGAGCAATAGCAATACCTTTTCTGGATGAAAACATCTAAACAGCAGAATTTCAGAAATTCGGTGCAAGGCTGTGATGGGCTTAAGTATTGTTCCCGCTGTCTTTATGAATAATCATGAATGTGATTCAGCCACAATCACTCTGGTAGAAGACCTCCCAAAATATTACACAGATGACTTTCCAAGTCCTATATACAACCCTACAGCAGGAGTGTTGCATTTATGGAAAAGCAAATGAAATCTGTTAAAAAAAGTAATCTTCCTAGTGCATCTCGAAAATCTCTCGCCCTCACCAATAATTCTATGTTTTTCAACATTCACACACTTCTGTGCATAATCTGCACATTGCTAGTCACTAGTTGTGAATGTGAACACAGCATTAGTCCCCTCATTCCACCATGGGGCAAGAGAGATGATTGTTATGCACATCCACTACTAAATTTAGATGATATAATAGATATTTGTGCTGGGCAGAATGCACGTAGAATGCTTCTTACAGATATACTGAACAGCTGACCCCTACAAGTTATTTTTGTTATGCAACTTCATTTTTTTTAAAGTATGTTTTTTGGGCGGAAATATCCCCTTCCAAACCTGGAGATAGCCCTGTAACTTATCATGAGAATCTATCCCCCCATTCCTGTGTGCATTATATAGACTGTCCAAAACTTGGGAATCTTGATAAGGGAAGTTCCACTGCATTCAACTCAAAATTAGATTTGAATTGGAACTAGGAGAATCTCCGGGAAGGAATGAGTCTGGATATGACCACAAGTTCTAACTAGAATCTCCTGTTTCCATGACTGTGCTAACAAGTCGTGGCACTGGGAATAGGGCTATAGGCATGTGGGAAGAAGTCACCAGTAAAGTTAAAGATAAAAATGCGGTACTGGATGGACTGTAATCGCACTCTGATAAATCTTCTTACTATCATTGATTTCCATTATTCATAAGGAGTCATAAATGACCTATTCATGTATATGGTCCTCTTCATTGTATCAAGCTAGGTGACATATTCTTCAGTCTTCATGGTTGTAGAATTATTGTATTGTCTCATTGTTCTAACACACTAGACTAGAGCCATATGATATATATATCCATTTCTATTGCATTCTTGCCTCAATTTACATTAATTTACTTTCATAAGAAAAACAATCAACACCACACCATGTAAAGCCAGCGGGATAAACAATACGTGATAATTATCAACAACACTGCCTGTGTGTAAAGAGGAACCATTAATGTGGTGGGAAAAGGTACTGTTATTGTAACACTGAAGAAAGAAGTCGAGTTTTTGTTAATCAACTAGGAATGAAATGATCCTAAATTGCTCCCTAGTGTTTCGGAATTGTGGGTATAATGAAGTCAAACTGACGCTGCCCAGTCATGTGACATGACCTAAATGGATTACGGCACTAATTGTATCATAATTATTGAGAAGAAACCCGCGAGGAGTCATAGCGTGCTCTTTGGAAGCTACATGGGAGTGTACCAACACCAAAGTCGATATCATGAATGGGCCTAACGGTCCATAGGTAAAGCGCACAGGAGAGAATTCACCTCCCCCCTTCCCGATATTATATATTATTAGTTTTAGCCAAAGTGAGTTTTGGCTAGGGTATGAGCAACACACTAATTTACTAGCTAGCCGCAGTTACCCTAGCCGAGGGCATGAGCCCACATTACTGTAATTGGAAGTACCAACATTTTTATCCTCGTGGCATGTGCAGCAAAGATTTCAAATTTAGAATTATAGGCAGAGGAACCAAGAAGGCAATGCCCCCTCCTCCAGCCCTTGCATGTTAGGTTAAGACATCATTATGTAGTCACAACAGTCGTACCTTTTTGAGCTATATATATATATATAATATATATATACAGGGGCGGCTCCACCTTTTTCAAAGTGGTCCAGCAGACTTTGCTCATACTGTATAGTGTTGAGTAGTATGCGTGCCCTCCCTTGCTGAGCATAATGTCTAGTGTTGAGAAGTTTGTATGCAGGGTGTATTCCCTCCTTTGCTGAGTGCAAAGCTTTCATTTTTATATACATACAATTAGAATTATATAAGAATTATATAGGTCATAGTTATTTTCATTGTTTCAAAACTTTCCAAAAAACTCATTCGATCTTCCTTCGTCAGGACAAATTCCCTCGTGGCTTCAGTATAGTCGATCGTTCTATCTTTATGAATGTATAGCATCATTAGACTGTTTAGTCTTTTCTGCTTCATATGTATATAGATATGTTTTGATGCAACGTAATGATGGCTTTCACTGTTAGCAGAAGTAGCTGGAATTACCAAGAGTAAGTGAAAAAGCTTGCTGACTTGAGGAAAAAGTGTGCTATACTGAGAAAATGAATAATCTTCTCCTTCCATTATATTTTTGAGCATAGACAATTCAACTTGCGTCTTCTTTGATGAGGTCACCTAGGAATTATGTCTCCCAAAGCAGCTTTTTTCAAAATTTCTTCCATTTTAGAATATAAAATAAAAGCAGGGGAGTCAAACCTACGTTAATCAAATTTGTCCAAAATTTCGAAGTAAAACCTACGATACATAGTTTCCACTGGGTCATCATGACGAGTATTGTTGCCATACTCACCTACGACGAGGTAAAATGGGTTCGTCAACATCTAAATCAGAAGTCTTGGCTTGCATCTTATCCGTCAAAGTAACTGTCAGATCTCCACTCTATTAAGCTAGAAAGAGTTACTGATGCGAATTTTCTTGCACTAATGGTCTTCCCTTTAAAGAGATTTACTCAGGAGGTCAGTAATTGAGAAACACATTTCAGCTACAAATACGCCAAAAAGAAAGGAATAGTAGCAGCCTCAACATTTCCACTGTGATATCATCTAGTACAGATAGAATCACAGAATAGTTGGACAGAATAGATCGAAGTGATTCAGTTCTAACTGTCCACGAGTTGGGCAAAGAGGTTTGAGACCAGGAGTTTCTGGAGAAAGTTCTGATTTCAATTTTTGGAGCATGGATTTCTTTTTTTGAACATTTTAGACAACTCAAGGACTGTATCAAACGTGTCTCTCATGGTTTTGATAGTATCTTGAACAGCAAGATTTAGTGAGTGTCCCATACAATGAATGTATACTGCTCTGGACTCCTGATCTTCTGCCAGACATGTTGGCAGCCCCATCATAACACTGACCTCTGCATTGATGTAGTGAAAGACTGGCATGAAGTAACACATATTTGATTAAGCATGTCAACTGGTCAGAATTAGTACATTCAGTTGCATACATGCCGATACAATCTAATGTGAGGGGTGAAACATATCTTATGCATACAGCCATCTGCAACAATAATTTATTAAAGTCAAGCACATTAATTTTCTATTATATTTACAAGTACTTACTTGTTCTGTCAGTGACACATCAACTGTCTCATCTGCACTGATAGAATACCAATGACTAGCACAAATATCGTTAAGAATTGACCGTTGAATCATGTGGGACATAATCCTCACCATCTCATTTTGTATATTATGGGAAGTGTAAGATTTTGTTTTCTGTAACCAGGATTTAAATTGTTCACCATCACTTGAACGTAGCTTCAGTAGCTGAAGAAGGTTTCCTCTCTCCTCACAGTGTCCACGCAAAGCAAATCCTTGCCGAGCAAGATACTCAACTGAAGTAAAAAGAATTTTGAGGCAATATCTGGAAGGTTCCTGTTCAGAAACAACTTGTTTCTTTGCTGTGGACATGGCTATAAAAGTCTGTCTAGTTGTAAGCAGTATGTGCCTGAAATCAATTACTATCTATGCAGACTTAACTAACAAGCAATGTGTTCATTATAACACCTAATCATGTGATTGTGTTTAATCGCAGTGCCAAGCCTAGTATACAACAGCTGCAGGTAGTAGCTACAGTTAGTAGCTAAAAGCTTTCTTATGACTCTCTTACTGAATTGAAGAGGGTAAATGTGGCTTCAATTCACAACCAGAAGCCTTGATTTGGTGTTTGTTGTTATTGTTGTGCATAGCTTCCAACTTTCTTCCAATTTGTGGGACAGCTAGTAATTGCATTTTCACACTCTAGCTAATTGCATTTTTACACTCTGGCTAACTGAATGTTTTCACACTAGCTAATTGCATGTTTTCACCACAAGAGCTATATATTATATAGCTGCTTTTCAAGCATCTTTATCATGAAAACAACTTCGGGCTCGGGGTGAAGGGTTTAATAGTTGGCTCATCTTTTTATATATAGCATTTAGATAGATAATATGCGTTTACAATGTATGAAAATTAATAATTTTATCCATTAAAAAAAACAAAATTAATTCCACAAAAAGTGGTCCGGCAATGCCAGACCTGTGGAGCTGCCCGGGCCCCCTGATATACTATGCACACTCCAACCGTCAGTGTATACTCTATTTATGTATACTACTCCACAGGGGTCTTCAATTAAAATGTCACACTTTCATTACATAATGTTGGGCAATGCCGCTTCAATTGTTTGACTTCTAAATCAATTATTCCCAATAAAAAAATGAACGTGTACATTCACATTCAACTTTTGTTTGTTATGACATAGAGGCAAGCCATTCAGACGACAGAGACGTCGACTTTTGTTGTAGCTATTTGATCGTCCGCTTCAGCAGTGGCTATGCATTCATATGCACCGCCATTGAGGGAGCTTGCTTGGACAATAGTGAGCACAGACTGCACTTTCGATACGGCAGTTACCACCACATTGCCAGCATCTTCCTACAGATGGAGTGAGGAATAGGAGGAGGAAAAACACTTGAATATATACCACACCCCCACACACTGTATTATGAGGAACTCCTACAATTGGAACTGCATCAACCATTTTTTTTTAAAATTAAAACATAAATACAATAAGCTGCAGTTTGCCTCCATTGAAATAAGAAAATAAATGCTACATTGGACTAAGTCAATGAAACCCATCCAGGAGCATCTCCTTCGAAAGTGAAGAGATTCAGAGTGTTTCCCCAGTAGGCACAGGTGCCTATGCAGCCTCCATTGGCAGGAAAGCTTCCAGAAACAGTGGTATCAGCCAGAAAAGGAAGTGTTGAGGGCGGCAGTTGCGATCGGCAGTTCTTATCAGTGGTAAAATTTAAAATAAAATAAATATAAAAAAGGTCATGCACCTTGCTACTGGAACTTACATAATAGTAACTTCCCTTCCAATAATAATTGCAGGTAAATAGTACTGAAATAATTAGAAACTACAGTTCCTATTAGAGATCATGTGATAAAATTTGATGGTTTTGAGATAAAAATTTATAAGCCCTGGCAGGTGAGAATTGATTGGCTGTATCAAATCATCACCGACAAACCAGTGAAGTGCACAGACAAATAACAGCAATTATAGCAGACAGAGAAGTTGCAATCTGACATCAAGTGCACCTAAACAGATTCCAGCAAGAGTATTAACTAGACACACCCATATTTTTGAAATGAAACCATAGAATCAACACACTCGAGTTCAACCCAGTGTTATCGCACAGATTTCTGTGGACTTTATACGTGATGTTTACTGAGCAAACAGAGAGACACTTTGTGAGTATAATCAATAGAAGCAAGATATTCTCAAGACAGAGAACATACTGGAACACACACTAATGAAGAGTGTGAAATATCTAAAACAGAATCTCTGAAGCTACTGTTAGCTTCCGCAGCTTTCCCCTCTGCACTCCAACACTTCCATCAGACAACAAGCAATGCTGAAGAGTCTCTCTTCAATGTGCTTCTAAACTCAGAGGAAGCTTTCTTTCAGCTACCGAGGTCTGGCAAAACCTTCCTCTCTCTCTCGGCCATATTCCACACATGCATCATGTTTCACAACCAGACAGCCCATTGAGTTGCAGGGCATCAGGTTGTGCAGCCATGCACCAGTAAAGGACACACATGCACACCTATGCACCTTGCACAAATGAAGATTAAGAGGCTTGGCAAAGGCTTCAGCTCACCACACAAATGCTTTGCATTCGTTTCCAGTTTTATTTGGTTCACCAAAAAAAACACCCGTGCTACATGTACAAGTATTTAAGGGAGGACTAAAGTTAGCTCCTGCTTGATTGCAGATATAATTAACACATGGACTAGCCTCATGTCCTACTTGCATCTTGTGAGTTCCAAGTCTTCGTATGTTTTGTTGGGTGGGAAGGGGGAGGGAGGAGGGGCAGGAATATGAGTGGTGAAGATAGCCAGGCTTTTGTGAATTTCCTTGCCATGATTCTGCAGGGTCATTCCCCTAAGGATATCCCATGGTCCTAAAATATTAACGCAGGTCTGTCGGTGCATGAATCATGTTCCGGCTGCACAGGAAAACCTTGTTCTTTTCACCGCACGTAATTTCTTCCTCCCTCTCCCTCGGAAATACATGCAACTTGCACAGCTAACTTGAGGGCAGGTTATATCACATCACTATAGTAGCACGTGCATACATGTGACATCTCCCCTGATCTCTCTCAGGTGACAATAACTATAGTTTTGTGTGACCATTCACTGAGTACTCGAGTTCCTTCCTGTCGATGCATGATGTGTATAATATGCACACAAGAGGCTCAATCGAGTCTTGTTTTGCTAGAGATGCAATCACCATGCAGTATATACACTGAAGCTCTTCTCTCTCTCTCTCTCTGGGGCTTTGGGGATACTTATTAAGGATATGGCATTTCAATGCGTACCTGAATATCCATCCCATTGAATCTCCAGACGACATTGCTTGCATTCCGATTGAATTGACACAGCAAAGAATGGTAACCTCCTTGAGCCACTACCACTTCAGATGGACCCAACACTTTAGCTCGAAATAGCGCAGAATCTGTACAGCACATATGAACTTGTTTAGGTGTCCGAACAATAAGCTCATGTACACATGCAACATTGCACATAGGCAGACTAAGGATTACTAACATGTTAATCAAGGATTACTAACATTTCATGGAGGATTACTAAACTGTCAATCTAAGATTACTAACATGTCAATCTAGGATTACAAAACCTGTCAACTAATAAGTCAATCTTGCATTACTATAATATATCTAGGACTACTGCATTACCCTAAAATGTCAATTAAGATTTACAATCTATCAACATAGGATCACTAAGATATCAATCTTGGATTATTAACATTCTGAGATCTTGATATCTTTGTTTGTGGCATGTGAACAACATTGATAGCAACATCTACTAGTTGGGTGGCATGTGACAACATTGATAGCAACATCCACTAGTTGGGTGGCATGTGACAACATTGATAGCAACATCCACTAGTTGGGTGGCATGTGACAACATTGATAGCAACATCCACTAGTTGGGTGGCATGTGACAACATTGATAGCAACATCCACTAGTTGGGTGGCATGTGACAACATTGATAGCAACATCCACTAGTTGGGTGGCATGTGACAACATTGATAGCAACATCCACTAGTTGGGTGGCATGTGAACAACATTGATAGCAACATCCACTAGTTGGGTGACATGTGACAACATTGATAGCAAGATCCACCAGTTGGGTGGCATGTGAAAATAGTCTTGTCAAAGATGACATTGCCTGGGATAAAAGAATGTAGCAACTTTCAGCTTCTTCATCCTAGGTCAGACATTTATAGAGCACTATTATACATTATTAGCTTGCATAACCGGCTTGTGTGATTCTCTGGTTCCAATTTTCCTGTTCACCCATAACAATTAACAAGCCATACAGCCAAACTTTGCTATGGTACCACCACGGTTACCTTTCTAACTGGGCTGTCTAATATTACAGTTAGTTCACCCATGTTTAGATTATAGCCAGTAGTGGTACAGTAGTTATGTTGTGTCAGGTGCAAACTCCAAAGTTAACAAGTATCCCAAAGCCACCTGTTACTAATTCCAGGATTGCTGAATCCATGGATACTGTGGCTGGGAGAAAGCATAGACAGCCTCACCATATGGCCATTAGACCAAAGCAAAAATGCAGCAGAAAATCTCAAAGCAGCTGTTTCCAAGTACTCCGAAGATCTTGGCTGCAGTCTATATGAAAGCACCATCAGGAGCTTTGAAAGGGCCTACAATAATAAAATTAAATGCCACTACAGTGCATGCCTTCAAGGGCCATTAATTAAATATAATTGCTGCTAATGTGATATACCAGTATCTAAGTTAGCTGGGTGAAAATATTTTAAAACTAGCAGCTCTTGAGGGGAAGGGACTGTCATATATCCCAGTGTGGGCAGACAATAGCTTGCCACCTCAACTACACATTTACCTCTCTCAACGCTGACGTAGGCTTCGGCTGCAGCTGACATGCCCTCCAGCTGTGCGGAGCACACATAACGTCCAGTGTCCTCCATTGAGGCTTGAGGGATGCGTAGCGTTGTCTCTCCGCCCACAGCCCCTGATGACACATCGCCGCTGAAGATCTGAATATGCCACATAGGAAGACATAAAACATCGTCAATGGTTACCATAACGATATAGGTAATTTGGCGAGCCCTCACTAGGGGAGGTAGATTAGACATTCAGTATCTCCGAGTATGGATGCTATATGCCTGTGGGCACACGTCTGTCAGTGCACTGGATTAAAAAATAAAAAATAACTAAACAGGCTAATTGAGGCACTTTAAAAAGAAGCGGTCATTTCTGTAAAGAGAAAAAGTCATGAAAAATAGTTGCATAAAAGGTCGAGCAAAGAGAAATGGTGGCATTTTCAGTCAAAGAAAACAAACTGTCTGCACAGTGAGTCAAAATATCCTACAGGGAGGGCCTGGCCAAGAGGAAAATGTTTACACCAAACCGATATCCAGGGAGTACACATTTCATACCACTGTAAAGGGAAATAATTCCACGGGGGAAAATAGGCATCCAAATGTGAACATTTTTCACATGCACACAATGTTAACATCATCAACAATTGCACACTTGGCTATGACTCGGCCAGGACTAGAGTGGAAAGTCGCTGTCTACTCTTCAGTGCTTTAGAAAGTGAAGTGGTATTCTTCCTCAGCCTGAAGATGTCCCTGGGGCTGTAGCTTCTGCTGTACTTGCAGCTAATCACTCTGTTGAAGAGTTGGGTAGACCCTCTCATTAGCTAGAATCGCTGCAGCTACTGGACATTGCCAGGGACGCTTTCATGAATGTTAATTTAGCAGCCGTGAACTTTCACCCCGTTACTTTAACAATTTTTCAGTCTTTCGCTAAATGTCAAATTATGCTATACAAAGTTCCCCTAGGTGTGAACTTCTCGAGATTGCCAGTGCTGCTAATCTATTTTATTGCCTTCTCAATAATCAACTTCAAATTGTATTCACTTGACGTTTCGACTAGATGCTCTAGCCTTCATCAGGAATTCCATTGAGTATTTTAATAGTACTCTCTGGAATTACCTTCAAGGAAGTAGTTGAAGACAAAGGAAAGAGGCTGGGAGGAGCTGAAATAGCAAGTAGCCAATGCGCCTAGCACCTTCCATTGTGTGGAGTCCAATGCAAGGCTGACATCTTGTTCAGCCAGCACCTTCAGCCATTGTGTGGAGTCCAATGAAAGGCTGACATCTTGTTCAGCCAGCACCTTCAGCCATTGTGTGGAGTCCAATGCAAGGCTGACATCTTGTTCCAGCACCTTCAGCCATTGTGTGGAGTCCAATGCAAGGCTGACATCTTGTTCAGCCAGCACCTTCAGCCATTGTGTGGAGTCCAATGAAAGGCTGACATCTTGTTCAGCCAGCACCTTCAGCCATTGTGTGGAATCCAATGCAAGGCTGACATCTTGTTCCAGCACCTTCAGCCATTGTGTGGAGTCCAATGCAAGGCTGACATCTTGTTCAGCCAGCACCTTCAGCCATTGTGTGGAGTCCAATGCAAGGCTGACATCTTGTTCAGCCAGCACCTTCAGCCATTGTGTGGAGTCCAATGCAAGGCTGACATCTTGTTCAGCCAGCACCTTCAGCCATTGTGTGGAGTCCAATGCAAGGCTGACATCTTGTTCAGCCAGCACCTTCAGCCATTGTGTGGAGTCCAATGCAAGGCTGACATCTTGTTCAGCCAGCACCTTCAGCCATTGTGTGGAGTCCAATGCAAGGCTGACATCTTGTTCAGCCCCACCACCTTCAGCCATTGTGTGGTGTCCAGTGCAAGGCTGACATCTTGTTCAGCCAGTACCTTCAGCCATTGTGTGGAGTCCAATGCAAGGCTGACATCTTGTTCAGCCAGCACCTTCAGCCATTGTGTGGAGTCCAATGCAAGGCTGACATCTTGTTCAGCCAGCTCCTTCAGCCATCATTGTGTGGAGTCCAATGCAAGGCTGACATCTTGTTCAGCCAGCACCTTCAGCCATTGTGTGGAGTCCAATGCAAGGCTGACATCTTGTTCAGCCAGCACCTTCAGCCATTGTGTGGAGTCCAATGCAAGGCTGACATCTTGTTCAGCCAGCACCTTCAGCCATTGTGTGGAGTCCAATGCAAGGCTGACATCTTGTTCAGCCAGCACCTTCAGCCATTGTGTGGAGTCCAATGCAAGGCTGACATCTTGTTCAGCCAGTACCTTCAGCCATTGTGTGGAGTCCAATGCAAGGCTGACATCTTGTTCAGCCAGCAACTTCAGCCATTGTGTGGAGTCCAATGCAAGGCTGACATCTTGTTCAGCCAGTACCTTCAGCCATTGTGTGGAGTCCAATGCAAGGCTGATATCTTGTTCAGCCAGTACTTTCAGCCATTGTGTGGAGTCCAATGCAAGGCAGATATCTTGTTCAGCAGCCATTGTGTGGAGTCCAATGCAAGGCACACATCTTGTTCAGCCAGCACCTTCAGCCATTGTGTGGAGTCCAATGCAAGGCTGACATCTTGTTCAGCCAGCACCTTCAGCCATTGTGTGGAGTCCAATGCAAGGCTGACATCTTGTTCAGCCAGCACCTTCAGCCATTGTGTGGAGTCCAATGCAAGGCTGACATCTTGTTCCAGCACCTTCAGCCATTGTGTGGAGTCCAATGCAAGGCTGACATCTTGTTCAGCCAGTACCTTCAGCCATTGTGTGGAGTCCAATGCAAGGCTGACATCTTGTTCAGCCAGCACCTTCAGCCATTGTGTGGAGTCCAATGCAAGGCTGACATCTTGTTCAGCCAGCACCTTCAGCCATTGTGTGGAGTCCAATGCAAGGCTGACATCTTGTTCAGCCAGCACCTTCAGCCATTGTGTGGAGTCCAATGCAAGGCTGACATCTTGTTCAGCCAGCACCTTCAGCCATTGTGTGGAGTCCAATGCAAGGCTGACATCTTGTTCAGCCAGCACCTTCAGCCATTGTGTGGAGTCCAATGCAAGGCTGACATCTTGTTCAGCCAGCACCTTCAGCCATTGTGTGGAGTCCAATGCAAGGCTGACATCTTGTTCAGCCAGCACCTTCAGCCATTGTGTGGAGTCCAATGCAAGGCTGACATCTTGTTCAGCCAGTACCTTCAGCCATTGTGTGGAGTCCAATGCAAGGCTGACATCTTGTTCAGCCAGCACCTTCAGCCATTGTGTGGAGTCCAGTGCAAGGCTGACATCTTGTTCAGCCAGTACCTTCAGCCATTGTGTGGAGTCTAATGCAAGGCTGACATCTTGTTCAGCCAGCACCTTCAGTCATTGTGTGGAGTCCAATGCAAGGCAGACATCCAGCACCTTCAGCCATTGTATGGAGTGGCTACACTTGCAGTTTACTTGGAAGAATCAACTGATTCTTAGTCTAAACTGAAGGACCATAATCATCTGCAATAGAACACGATGTTAGCCTGAGTAACACGGTCATTATTGTTAAGTGCCTCCTACTCGGCTCATGCATTTTGAAGGTCCTCCTTCTAGTAGTTACAAACAGCACACGCTCCTTTTCCATCATGACATCATCATGACATCATGCATGGACATGTTTAAACATTGAGGTGTGGTTGTGGCTAACAGTGCAGTTCTACTTTTTCATGGGGAGACCTCTGTATACATGTCTTATATATATGCTTGTATGTGTATCTGTATACATGTCCTATATATATGCTCGTATGTGTATCTGTATACATGTCCTATATATATGCTCGTATGTGTATCTGTATACATGTCCTATATATATGCTTGTATGTGTATCTGTATACATGTCCTATATATATGCTTGTATGTGTATCTGTATACATGTCCTATATATATGCTTGTATGTGTATCTGTATACATGTTCTATATATATGCTTGTATGTATATCTGTATACATGAGTTATATATATGCTTGTATGTGTATCTGTATACATGTCCTATATATATGTTTGTATGTATATCTGTATACATGTCTTATATATATATATGCTTGTATGTGTATCTGTATACATGTCCTATATATATGCTTGTATGTGTATCTGTATACATGTCCTATATATATGCTTGTATGTATATCTGTATACATGAGTTATATATATGCTTGTATGTGTATCTGTATACATGTCCTATATATATGTTTGTATGTATATCTGTATACATGTCTTATATAATATATGCATGTATGTGTATCTGTATACATGTCCTATATATATGTTTGTATGGATATCTGTATACATGTCTTATATATATGCTTGTATGTATCTGTATACATGTGTTATATATATGCTTGTATGTATATCTGTATACATGTCCTATATATGTGTTGATGTATACAGATATATATATATATCTGTATACATCATATGAATACAGAATATAATATATAGATGTGTATTTATACCATCGAGTTGTTTCTAGTGATTTGATTGGCTAATAATTGGGTGGATATATCCCACACCCTACCCAACTGGTCCGTACTTGGTCAGAAAGGTATTACACTTGCCCAAGATGACTGGTTGTCATGTAACCATTGCAGCGAGGCTTTGTCATGCCACTTGGCCTGGCATAATTGGAATATATATTTGTATGTGATTGTTATGTGTTTGATGTACTTGATGGTATGATAAACTAATTATTAGGGTCGGTTTAGGGAGAGATTTGGATTATCTCTAGTCTCGGAGCTCAAACACGGCTTGACAAGCTCGTACATGGCGAGGCACACATATTAGGTCGTATATATTCACTCTTAATTATATATTATGCACTTGCTCCAGCCTAAACCACTCCATAGAATCTGTGAATTGTGAGACTGACCATGGCAAGGTCAGAGAGAGGTGTGTTGTCTGCTCTGTTCCATTCTGGAACCACATCGGGACAGAAACAGTCTACCCGGCAAGTCAGTTCCACTGGCTCACCCTCATCCACACGGAGCAGGTCAAGGGTCACCAGTAGCCTCAAGACAGGGTCTAAGGAATAAGAGGTACAGCATCACTATATGGTTATGGTTAGTGTAAAACAAATCTTCAAATGAATGCAGGTCTATGATGAAGATGATGATGATGACGACAATGACAATAATAATATAATAGTAAGAGTAGTAAGAGTAATAATAATAATAATAATAATAATAATAATAATAATAATAATAATAATAATAATAATACTAATACTACTACTACTACTACTACTACTACTACTAATAATAATGATGATGATGATGATGATGCCGACAATGACAATAATAATAATAATAATAATAATAATAATAATAATAATTATTATTATTATAATTATAATAATAATGACGATGACAACAACAACAACAACAATAATAATAATATTAATAAATAACATCTCATAAATGGAAGAATCTTCCCTTCTTTTTAGCCATTTCTCTCATACTAAACTTAAGTGTGAGAGAGCACCTGTCCCCTACCACAGCTACATTCATATATGACTCCATATTATTGTACATCCAGTGCTAGTAGTAATAGTCTTACTACAAGACTATGTGGACATGAAACTTGTGTTATAACATATATATATATATATATTACAGGTGGCTCAGAGTTTGCTGAGACTGTTTGACTTGTTCTGATGGCTGCAATACTGTAGCCAGTAATATTGTAATTTCATTAGTTTCAATTTCAATGTTTAAACATTTCCAGATGCTTCGTATTATCCAAAAATGAAAAACTCGAAGATATCACCGCATATGGCTGTGCAGACTTGCTTCTTTGAAGCCTGCTGATGTCTCAGTCTTCGCAAGTATTTGAAGACAAAGGATGGACCCCCTGATCCTAAAGGATCCTCATCAGCCTCTTCACCAACTGAAGCCATCACTCTATCTAAAAGTTGAACATTATTTCAGCCACTGCATATCTATCCCTGGAATTGGACGGTTCTCTTTCACACATCAGTAGCTCTCCGACAGCTGCAATCCACACAGCTTTGTAAACATGGTGGACATTCCCACAGCCTTTCATTTTCAACAAAGCTTCCACCTCCTGCCGTCACTTCTTGCTGTATACGGCACCAGGCTCTACACTAGCTAGACATACATACTGAACTACGTAGTGTGTAGGTAATAGTTTTTATAATAAGATCACTTTTGAAAAGAAAACATTTTCTCTTTAAATTGAAGTAATGCCAAATTACAGTACTTCAATCCTGCAGTATAGAGTCAGTGTTTAGTCACAACCTCTACAGTGCATTTATTGTTCTCTCCACAGTATCAGCTGCCTCCCCCACAGCTCCAGGCTGGCTCTCCTGCTGTGTGGCCTCTGCAGCACCAGCTGCCCCCCTCACAGCTCCAGGCTGGCTCTCCTGCTGTATGGCCTCTGCAGCACCAGCTGCCTCCCTCACAGCTCCAGGCTGGCTCTCCTGCTGTGTGGTCTCTGCAGCACCAGCTGCCCCCCTCACAGCTCCAGGCTGGCTCTCCTGCTGTGTGGTCTCTGCAGCACCAGCTTCCCCCCTCACAGCTCCAGGCTGGCTCTCCTGCTGTGTGGCCTCTGCAGCACCAGCTGCCTCCCTCACAGCTCCAGCCAGACTAGAAGCATCCTCTTGCTCTCCAGCCTCCCTATTAAGAAATGTCTCGATCAGCAGCAGAAGCCTTGTCATCATGACTAAGATGCGCCATGCCATGCAAAGAGTCGCAGTCATTCGAAGGTATCCTGTGGCTGATGGAGATGGTGTGCACTGTGCAGATACACATTGCCTTATTCAAAACCCATTCACATTTATAGCCCTGAAAAAAGTTAGCTACAAACATGGCGCATAATGAAACTAAAGATTAATTAGCTCAAATTGGTTCCATGTCATCATTTCAACCACACTGATTACTCTGCTGAAGACTGAAGCCGTTTGGTTGCATAACATCCAATTTGAGCCGATTAGAAGGTAAAGAATTTTATGCAGTCAGATAAAAATCATCCTTTTAACTAGGAATTACTAGTGTTTCATTCTGTTATAGCTGTGTTAATATGCTGGTACTGGATTTAGAGCAGCCAGTTACTATAGAGTGAGTCTGTCCATGGACGAGTCGAGTTAGAGGCAGAAATAAGACATTTGTGGTCATACATTTGTGGTCAGTTCAATACTTTAATAAACATAGATATCTGATTGGTCAGATGTTCATTTGCACACACCTCCATTTATAGCTTGGAGTACTTGAGCTCCTGCGAGTCATGTGGACCAATAGCATTACGCGTTGTGATAGCTGGTCACAATTTAAGGTGATAATGTTGAGCCACCTAGTTCATGCTGACATTAATGTTCATATTAGTGCAGACCTTGTCCACGTTAAGGAATCCCCCCCCCCCCCCCCCCCCCCAAGTTCTCTGGATGCATTCTGAGTTTCTGACTGCTGCTGTTATGCAGGTTTTGGATTGACTGAGTGTAGCTGGAGAGATTCAGGTTCCCATTCCCATTAGGTTCCCATTCCCATGCAATGGCTTTTAGGAACTACATTGTCTCTTGTTTAGAGACAAGTAGTGGACAAATCTTCTTGTTCATTGTCCCTCTGAAGGTGTGACATCCTGTAATAAGTTGTTCAGCTACACCACCTTGACTGCTACGCTGGCACTTGTGGAGTGGTTTGGTAGCATCTGATTGCTACTGGCACTCGTGGAGTGGTTTGGTAGCATCTGAGGCACTCGTGGAGTGGTTTAGTATTGTCTGATTGCTACTGGCACTTGTGGAGTGGCTTGGTAGCATCTGATTGCTACTGGCACTCGTGGAGTGGTTTGGTAGCATCTGAGGCACTCGTGGAGTGGTTTAGTATTGTCTGATTGCTACTGGCACTCGTGGAGTGGCTTGGTTGAAACCTGCAGTTGTGCACATTCTCTCTACAGGACCAGCTAGTGCATTGTGTATGACTGGCCTATTGTGTGCAGCAGTTTAGTTGTGAAGTGCCTGGAAATAAAAAGCATCACCAGTTCATAGTTGTGGGGGCACTTTTGCTGACAGACTTTGAATAGGTTGACGAAGACCCTGTCAGGCTCCTTGGGCCATGATCATACAACGACTTTGGTCATAATCATTCAACCTTTTAAACCCCACAGTTTTCATTACAAATGTTCCCCTTCTTTTTCAACTTCATGTGCTTGAAGAGAAGTGTCCTGTACTCTTGTCTGCTCCTCATGAAGTGTCCTGTACTCTTGTCTGCTCCTCATGAAGTGTCCTGTACTCTTGTCTGCTCCTCATGAAGTGTCCTGTACTCTTGTCTGCTCCTCATGAAGTGTCCTGTACTCTTGTCTGCTCCTCATGAAGTGTCCTGTACTCTTGTCTGCTCCTCATGTAGTGTCCTGTACTCTTGTCTGCTCCTCATGAAGTGTCCTGTACTCTTGTCTACTCCTCATGAAGTGTCCTGTACTCTTGTCTGCCCCTCATGAAGTGTCCTGTACTCTTGTCTGCTCCTCATGAAGTGTCCTGTACTCTTGTCTGCTCCTCATGAAGTGTCCTGTACTCTTGTCTGCCCCTCATGAAGTGTCCTGTACTCTTGTCTGCTCCTCATGAAGTGTCCTGTACTCTTGTCTGCTCCTCATGAAGTGTCCTGTACTCTTGTCTGCTCCTCATGAAGTGTCCTGTACTCTTGTCTGCTCCTCATTAAGTGTCCTGTACTCTTGTCTGCTCCTCATGAAGTGTCCTGTACTCTTGTCTACTCCTCATGAAGTGTCCTGTACTCTTGTCTGCTCCTCATGAAGTGTCCTGTACTCTTGTCTGCTCCTCATGAAGTGTCCTGTACTCTTGTCTGCTCCTCATGAAGTGTCCTGTACTCTTGTCTGCTCCTCATGAAGTGTCCTGTACTCTTGTCTACTCCTCATGAAGTGTCCTGTACTCTTGTCTGCTCCTCATGAAGTGTCCTGTACTCTTGTCTGCTCCTCATGAAGTGTCCTGTACTCTTGTCTGCTCCTCATGAAGTGTCCTGTACTCTTGTCTGCTCCTCATGAAGTGTCCTGTACTCTTGTCTACTCCTCATGAAGTGTCCTGTACTCTTGTCTGCTCCTCATGAAGTGTCCTGTACTCTTGTCTGCTCCTCATGAAGTGTCCTGTACTCTTGTCTGCTCCTCATGAAGTGTCCTGTACTCTTGTCTGCTCCTCATGAAGTGTCCTGTACTCTTGTCTGCCCCTCATGAAGTGTCCTGTACTCTTGTCTGCTCCTCATGAAGTGTCCTGTACTCTTGTCTGCTCCTCATGAAGTGTCCTGTACTCTTGTCTACTCCTCATGAAGTGTCCTGTACTCTTGTCTGCTCCTCATGAAGTGTCCTGTACTCTTGTCTGCTCCTCATGAAGTGTCCTGTACTCTTGTCTGCTCCTCATGAAGTGTCCTGTACTCTTGTCTGCTCCTCATGAAGTGTCCTGTACTCTTGTCTGCTCCTCATGAAGTGTCCTGTACTCTTGTCTGCTCCTCATGAAGTGTCCTGTACTCTTGTCTGCTCCTCATGAAGTGTCCTGTACTCTTGTCTGCTCCTCATGAAGTGTCCTGTACTCTTGTCTACTCCTCATGAAGTGTCCTGTACTCTTGTCTGCTCCTCATGAAGTGTCCTGTACTCTTGTCTGCTCCTCATGAAGTGTCCTGTACTCTTGTCTGCTCCTCATGAAGTGTCCTGTACTCTTGTCTGCTCCTCATGAAGTGTCCTGTACTCTTGTCAGCTCCTCATGAAGTGTCCTGTGCTCTTGTCTGCTCCTCATGAAGTGTCCTGTACTCTTGTCTGCTCCTCATGAAGTGTCCTGTACTCTTGTCTGCCCCTCATGAAGTGTCCTGTACTCTTGTCTGCTCCTCATGAAGTGTCCTGTACTCTTGTCTGCTCCTCATGAAGTGTCCTGTACTCTTGTCTGCTCCTCCTGAAGTGTCCTGTACTCTTGTCTGCTCCTCATGAAGTGTCCTGTTCTCTTGTCTGCTCCTCATGAAGTGTCCTGTACTCTTGTCTGCTCCTCATGAAGTGTCCTGTACTCTTGTCCGCTCCTCATGAAGTGTCCTGTACTCTTGTCAACTCCTCATGAAGTGTCCTGTACTCTTGTCTGCTCCTCATGAAGTGTCCTGTACTCTTGTCTGCTCCTCATGAAGTGTCCTGTACTCTTGTCTGCTCCTCATGAAGTGTCCTGTACTCTTGTCTACTCCTCATGAAGTGTCCTGTACTCTTGTCTGCTCCTCATGAAGTGTCCTGTACTCTTGTCTGCTCCTCATGAAGTGTCCTGTACTCTTGTCTGCTCCTCATGAAGTGTCCTGTACTCTTGTCTGCTCCTCATGAAGTGTCCTGTACTCTTGTCTGCTCCTCATGAAGTGTCCTGTACTCTTGTCTGCTCCTCATGAAGTGTCCTGTACTCTTGTCTACTCCTCATGAAGTGTCCTGTACTCTTGTCTGCTCCTCATGAAGTGTCCTGTACTCTTGTCTACTCCTCATGAAGTGTCCTGTACTCTTGTCTGCTCCTCATGAAGTGTCCTGTACTCTTGTCTGCTCCTCATGAAGTGTCCTGTACTCTTGTCTGCTCCTCATGAAGTGTCCTGTACTCTTGTCTGCTCCTCATGAAGTGTCCTGTACTCTTGTCTGCTCCTCATGAAGTGTCCTGTACTCTTGTCTACTCCTCATGAAGTGTCCTGTACTCTTGTCTGCTCCTCATGAAGTGTCCTGTACTCTTGTCTGCTCCTCATGAAGTGTCCTGTACTCTTGTCTGCTCCTCATGAAGTGTCCTGTACTCTTGTCTACTCCTCATGAAGTGTCCTGTACTCTTGTCTGCTCTTCATGAAGTGTCCTGTACTCTTGTCTGCTCCTCATGAAGTGTCCTGTACTCTTGTCTACTCCTCATGAAGTGTCCTGTACTCTTGTCTGCTCCTCATGAAGTGTCCTGTACTCTTGTCTGCTCCTCATGAAGTGTCCTGTACTCTTGTCAGCTCCTCATGAAGTGTCCTGTACTCTTGTCTGCTCCTCATGAAGTGTCCTGTACTCTTGTCTGCTCTTCATGAAGTGTCCTGTACTCTTGTATGCTCCTCATGAAGTGTCCTGTACTCTTGTCCGCTCCTCATGAAGTGTCCTGTACTCTTGTCTACTCCTCATGAAGTGTCCTGTACTCTTGTCTGCTCCTCATGAAGTGTCCTGTACTCTTGTCTGCCGCTCATGAAGTGTCCTGTACTCTTGTCTGCTCCTCATGAAGTGTCCTGTACTCTTGTCTGCTCCTCATGAAGTGTCCTGTACTCTTGTCTGCTCCTCATGAAGTGTCCTGTACTCTTGTCTGCTCCTCATGAAGTGTCCTGTACTCTTGTCTGCTCCTCATGAAGTGTCCTGTACTCTTGTCTGCTCCTCATGAAGTGTCCTGTACTCTTGTCTTCTCCTCATGAAGTGTCCTGTACTCTTGTCTGCTCCTCATGAAGTGTCCTGTACTCTTGTCTGCTCCTCATGAAGTGTCCTGTACTCTTGTCTGCTCCTCATGAAGTGTCCTGTACTCTTGTCTGCTCCTCATGAAGTGTCCTGTACTCTTGTCTGCTCCTCATGAAGTGTCCTGTGCTCTTGTCTGCTCCTCATGAAGTGTCCTGTACTCTTGTCTGCTCCTCATGAAGTGTCCTGTACTCTTGTCTGCTCCTCATGAAGTGTCCTGTGCTCTTGTCTGCTCCTCATGAAGTGTCCTGCTCTTGTCTGCTCTTCATAGCAAAGAAGATGCCATGGATGAAGAAAATGGTATTGTCCAGTTGCTGAAGGGAAATGGCGACCCAGCTGAACTTATCCTGCAATAGTTGTTCTTCTAGTAGATAGTTGTTGGTCACTAGTCTATTGACTGGCTGTTATTTACAAGAGCATGCATTTCGGGTTACCATACCTCCGCTCGGTGTTTCCTGGACCCTAAATCTAACATTTCTTCACTTCCGAGTCCAAAGTTGCTCTGGCATCTCTGAATGCTATACATTGAAGGACTCTATCGGCTACTGCTTATCCATTGCCCTAAGGTGCTGCATGATGCCATAGCATGCAAGGAGTAATGCTATTGCTCACCAGTTCCCCCCCCCCCCCCCCCTTACTTCAGGCACGAAATGACCTAGCCAATTAAGCTTTCCACTTTACCAAATTTTCAGACGATCTACAACTAATGTCCCTTGAAGTGACTTGCCTAGCAGCAGCTACTCCAGCAGCTCTCTTATAAGAAAAAGACCAATGGGGCAACTGTTGAATTGGTTGCCTCTAGTGAAGGGGGGCAACTGTTGAATTGGTTGCCTCTAGTGAAGGGGGGCAACTGTTGAATTGGTGCCTCTAGTGAAGGGGGGCAACTGTTGAATTGGTTGCCTCTAGTGAAGGGGGGCAACTGTTGAATTGGTGCCTCTAGTGAGGTCACCCCCTCCCTCTCCCCCCAGTTATTCCACTTTTAGTGGCTACATCAAAAAGTGCATTGGTGATAATTATTTTGCAGAGTCTTAAAAACAGTGAAGCTCCATCGATTCTGCACACTTCACTCTATGAAAGAGAGCTCCCTCTGTGTGCTCTCTTTCGGTACTGAAAACTGTTGATAGGTTTAACCCGCCCAAGTTACAGGCAGTCAACATTTGGGACCTCAACACCTCCTGCCTGATTGGAAAGTGTTAGATTACTATACCTATATCAGTGCAAGACTAGTCATTGGTTATGCGCTAAAATGTGAGACCTACGTGGTCTAGTGTGGGGTCAAAAGTTAATTTCCCACCCCCGTGGCCACACCTACTGACATATTAGTGCATATTCATGAAAAACTCATTTTGAAGAATTTTTTTTTACAAATGCAGTCAGTGAGGGTGCAACCCAAACCTGAAAACTGACTAACAGGTGCACTTGAGGAGCAAACTTGAGCTCACCATTTGCACATATAATATATAATAAATATTATATAATTATTAGATGTATATATAGATTGGTTGACTTTTTCCTTTTTTAGTTCAGTTGTGTTTCAATTTAAAAAAAATTTATATATTTTTAACTCTTCCAAGTTCAAGGAGCGACCATCACCGTGGTAAATCCCACATACACTGGGGGGGGGGGGGGACAATTTTTATTGAAATATCAAAAATAATTTGCTTGTCTGTATTGGTTATCTACAACTTGTGTGAGCACAAATGACTGAGAAGCAGCCTCAGTAATCTACTTTAAGTTTCTGCCCTAGCTAATGCTACCTGCACCTACTAAATATAACTGCTGCATTGGTCTAGGTTGGGTCCAAAGAAGGAAGTCCTCAAATGAAAATTTACTTCATTAGCTACTAAGTTTCTCAGGGCACACACAGCTAGGCTAGCTACAACTAATACTGTGGTGTTCAATAAAGGCTCCGAGTGCTGGGAGCAAGCTATAGCTACAACCACAATAGCAGCTGCACTGGGCTAGGCTAGGAACCAAAGAAGGAAATCTATTGAGCTAGTTGGCCACTAGTTTTCTAAGTAGCCTCTAGAACATACTGTTCACTCTAACCCCCTACCCCCCTCCTAATCTGCCCCCTGTAGTGTATCTGCCATGGATAATAACTGACTTCATCTTACACTCAGAGCTGTACTAGACTATAATCACAAGTGGACCAAATCCATTATTCACCATATATCCACATGGACTTTGTATCGTCATCACTTGCAATATAAATGCTATCTGCTATACGGAACATCCCAAAGTGGTGCCCTTTAACTGGAGTACCAAAAACCACAGGACTGCTCCCAGCTATGGTTTTACGTGGAGTTGGTAATATAATATAAACCCATTACAAAAGACCACCACCACCTGGAGTCACAACCCTTTACCTACTAACTCTCCAATATTTTGTACCATTCTAAAGCACACCATGACTACAGTCATACACAGGGTGGCTGCGGAGAAGCAACCATTGTCCCTTAAAGACACAACAACAAATCATTCATCCCACCCTCTCACTTCCATGGGGTCATCCCACCCCCTCACTTCCATGGGGTTCATCCCACCCCCTCACTTCCATGGGGGTCATCCCACCCCCTCACTTCCATGGGGGTCATCCCACCCCCTCACTTCCATGGGGGTCATCCCACCCCCTCACTTCCATGGGATCATCCCACCTCCTCACTTCCATGGGGGTCATCCCACCCCCTCACTTCCATGGGGGTCATCCCACCCCCTCACTTCCATGGGGGTCATCCCACCCCCTCACTTCCATGGGGGTCATCCCACCCCCTCACTTCCATGGGGGTCATCCCACCCTCTCACTTCCACTTGATCTCCCCCCCCCCCCTTGTCCCCCACACACGCCTCCTTACCCCTCACTTCCACACGAGATGTGCCATCAGCCACAAGTGCTCCGTCTGTGCTGGTGGCCGTGCATACATAAGCTCCCGCAGAACTGTCGCCTACCGCCTCAACCATCAGCTGCGAGGAATTGGCCATGTCCCTCTGAACCACATTAGGAGGGAGATCACCGCCATTAAACGTCCACCTGATGAATGCAATGACAACAGTAACAGGGAAGAGAAGGTTGTATAGTGGTTATCATAATAATCAATCAATCACTTTAACAATCAACTACTTATCAATCAAGTGTTTTTTGACCTCATAACTATTGCACACAGCATTGTGTAAAATTACATAGAAAAGTTCACTTTCATACGCTTCCAAGGAGTTCACAGATTCCATTGTTTTTTAATTCTTGTCCAAGAATAAATAAATAAACATCACAACCACAAAGACTCTTCCCACAGAGCACATTATCTGCTGGTAACTCCTCTTTGAATATCTCGTTGGTGTTCATGACTTCACAGCTGGTTTTTTATTGAAGTTACATTCCTTACAGAAGGAGTCTCCCCCACTTTTTTTAATGTAAAGGAGAGGCAGTTGTCTGGTACAATATGTACATCCTTCCCCAAGCAACTCTTTAAACATTTCCAAATCACTCTGAAAGTCTTTACATTTTCTGCTTTTGTCAATGTGTTCTATATAGAGAGCACCTTTGGAATAGGTTGTACTAACATAACCACACCCACCCCCACGTCTCAGCCAATGCACTAAATGTGGTGTGTTTAGCAATTTAGCATGCCACTAGTTTTAGAGTCATAGCGTAAAGTTGTCTATTATCGCCATTAAAATAGTATCCTATTATCGCCAAATGATTCTAGCTCGTTCCCTAGATGATAGGATTAAGGGTCATGTTCCACATGGCTCCAAGCCTGGGTTCTTACAGCAGTGGAAGAGGATGCCTTGGTTACGTACTCATGTACACAGGCCGATCGTGGTTTTCCATATACCAGAACCGGTCAAAGCATTTGCGTGGGCATTAGCTAAGCGGTTTGGAAATAGAGATCGTTTTAAAGCTGAGATCGGCCCTGGAGAATATTGGTGGAATAATATTAAGAGGTGTCATACTGAAATAATCCTTCGGAGATGCGATATGTTAGAACGTACTCGTGCCGAAGCCCTCAACCTAGTAATAGTCGAGCAATATTTCACACTTCTCAGTAAGACCTTAGAAGATAAAGGATTAAGGAATAGACCATGGCAGTTATGCAACTGCAACCAGACGTTCCTCCCATTAAATTGTATCAAAGAGAAAGCCGTGCCACATACATAGGGGCATTAAAAATGTGTATTGTCTACCATATGGGACAAGTGAACATATTACACGCTGCTCTGCTGTGCAGCTGCTGCTGGAATACTAGCCCTAGTCCATCCACTGAACTTTCGGATACACTTGAGCACTATTTTTGATTCCAGGTGTGAAGCGTCCTCATCCGATGATAATTTATGCAAAATCATTTCCTGGTGGTCAGTGCTGCTTTGAAGGCTCTAATGATGCAGTATATGCCAGAAGTGAGCCGGGCTGGTAGACTCTGACCTGTTTTGGGTTTGGCTGGAGCTTCTGAAATTCTCTGTTTCCCAACGCCCAATTCTCCCCCTCACAGATGGCACAAATCTCATATCAATATTGAATTCATTGAGCTTTGCCGTAGTAACGATAATATCCTTTTTTGCTTATCTCTACACACACACTCCCCATGCCCTGCAGCCTCTGGATGCAGCTGTTTGCTTACCTCCACACACACACACACACACACACACACACACACTCCCCATGCCCTGCAGCCTCTGGATGCGCTTACCTCCACACACACACACACACACACACACACACACACACCCCATGCTCTGCAGCCTCTGGATGCAGCTGTTTGCTCACCTCCACACACACACACACACACACACACACACACACACTCCCCATGCTCTGCAGCCTCTGGATGCAGCTGTTTGCTCACCTCCACACACACACACACACACACACACACACACTCCCCATGCCCTGCAGCCTCTGGATGCAGCTGTTTGCTTACCTCCACACACACACACACACACACACACACTCCCCATGCTCTGCAGCCTCTGGATGCAGCTGTTTGCTCACCTCCACACACACACACACACACACACACACACACACACTCCCCATGCCCTGCAGCCTCTAGATGCAGCCTTAAAGGTATTTTCTCTAAGGCTGTCAGAGCTCCATCTTTCATGAAAATGAACTTCATTATTACAAAGAGGGAATTCTCCAGAGTTGTAAAAGGTCCATTGGAACAAGCTTTTTGAATCCCTAACATCAAGGCAGGTTTTGTTGCAAAGTCAGGGATTTCATCAGATGCAGTTGCAAAACATAAGATGGTTCCTTCCTCCTCGCATGCACCACTTGCCCCCACAAGTGATTCAGAATCATCTAGTTTGTATCCTTCTTCAGTTTTGGTGTCTCCCAATCATCCACCATCTCGGACATCTTCGCTTACACAGTTGCCAAGTCAACCATCCCAGCAAGAAAAACAGTCTAACATTCCACTGTCCCAGCCATCGCCAGTTTCTCCTCCACCCTCTGTCAGTGGTACTTCTGTGAGCTTCCACACTGAAGCTGCTGAGACTGCTGACTCCTCGGGTACTGAGTCTCATTGGTTGCCCAGCAGCACTGTGTCGCCCATTAACACTGTGAAGACAAACACTATACAAACTCCTATTCTTTTCCCTTCTAATGTTGTGTGTGCACCTCATGGCAGGATTGGCACCCGAGGACTTATCGTCATCACACCTCCAAAATATTCTACTCTCACAGAGAAGCGAACAAAGCGTATACCTGGAGCGAGGAACCTGACACCTGATGAGTATGTTGAGATGCTTAGAGAAGACAAGAGGAAGAAGAAGGAGGCAGAAGAATCGAGAAAAAAAGAAAGAGAGAAGAGAAGGAAGGAACTAGACAAGAGGAAGAAGGAGACAGAGTTGAAGAAGAGCAAAAGGGAAGTGCAGAGAAGGAGAAACAGAAGAAAGGTAAGCACAAGGTACAGGCCAGCGCCTCTAGCAAACAGTTCTGAGAGTGACATTCCTTATAGACATTCCACTAGTTGTACTTCCACTGAGAGTGATTCTGATACACTTCCAATCAATACCAACTGAAGAAAACAAGAGCAGGTGAAAAACCTGGACCAAGTAACCGAGATCCCCAGTATCGTTCCAAGCGTCGACAGCTCCCGGCTAGATCCCGAGAGAACATTGATGATGATGATGCTGTTCTCTCTGAGATTTGCCAATGCACTGAACCGGATGGTTTTGGCATCTGGCAAGTGCTGTGTTCTGGGTCAACTGTGACAAGTGTGGTGTGTGGTGTGTGGGTGCATTGTGTCTTCCATAAAAATGACGGAAATATGTGTGTGATGATTGTCTTCACTCGATGTGATGATTCACTTCAAAATATCTTCAGTTGAGTTCACATTAGAGTGTGTGTGGATACAAACCTTTCAGGAGTAAGCATTTTTGTTGACTGTAAAAGTATGAATGCCTACCTGCTGCCCTATTATCGCCGCCCGATTTGGTGATGGCGATAATTGGTAGCATATATCCCATTACCACCACTTGAATCCACGTAGAGTTTTTACTTGATACTGAAGAAGTTTAAGTGAATGCAATGAATGGGCGGTGTCTGCTGAAGGGTGGGACTGCCCCCTACGTGGCTGCATTGCAACTGTTCACTGCTAGTAGTTCTAGGGGGGGGGGGGGGGGGGGGGTGAGCAGCTGTATGGACAAAATGTGGCGACAATAGGCAAGTTTATGCTAGGCACATATTCGCTGTTTTGTGCTGTTTTTCGTGCAGGTAAGGGTTACTGCATAATTGATTCCTTTTCTTGGATATTGTTATGTCATGACTGCATGATAGAGTGAGCCAGAGGCATGAGTGAGAAATAATTTCAACCTTCCCATGACAATCTTACTCTACCACTACCGACCACCTGCCACAGTCTGCATCTTGAAAGCAAAAGGCACACAAGATGCAGCTGTTTATTGCATCCAATATGGAGGCCACACTTTCTGCCGGTTCTCTCTTGATGCCACTTCTCCAGCATGGCTGAGAGCAAATAAAGACAGAGTGTCCATCACGTGACTCTCACCTGATAGTGGAAGGTGATGCCACAGCACAGACGATGGTGATGCTGTTACCCCTGGCGACTGTGGTTAGTAGAGGAGACACCGTCAACATCAGGTCCTGGTCAGGATCTGCACATAAAGAAGTACCATATAACTGAACACACATGCAGCTACACAGATATGTTGTGTTATGGTGGGAAGGTTGACTCAGGACTTGATACCACAGCTAGAGCAGTGCCCACAAGAGGCCTTTATTCCCAGGTTTTCTTTGTTTCCAGGTTTGAGCTTATCTGGTTACGTGTAAGCACCCTAAACTCGACTAATCCCCCCCCCCCCCTCCATAGCCAACCCACATAAAGAGATGGATAACAACCACCCAGATGGAATTGAAGTGAGGTCAAAGGTGTCCATGTAAATAGCACAATACTTTCTTTAAACAACTTCTGGGGTTGCCGAGTTTGTTTTGGGTGTTTTTTTTAGGGGAGGGGGGGGGGAGGGGGAGGGGGGAGAGGGGTTCAATTGTTGGCAACAAAAGCTGATTAAAAGAAAACCTACTAAAGTGCTGAAAATTGCAATACATACAATACTTACAATACATACAATACATACAATACATGTACAAGGCTCTTTTGATAGAGAGAATTTATAAAACTGCCCGTTTTGAACAAACATTTTTTCCTAAAAACACTCAAAAACGTCCCAATTGGAGCCAAAAAGAACTTCTTTCGGTTAAAAAGAGATTTCTCAGCAAAAGTCGTTTTCTATCGTTTAAAGAGTAAAAACAGTTTGACGACACTTGTATGGTAAAGGGTCTATGTAGGCACAGAGTCAACAAAGTTTACTAGCACAGTCCACACCATATTATTATCTGCTCCTCAACTTCAACCATAGGGCTACAGTCACACCCACATACAGATCACACCCACGTACAGGTCACACCCACGTACAGGTCACACCCACGTACAGGTCACACCCACGTACAGGTCACAGCCCCAAATCTGCTTAGCACTGCAGCATCTTGTATCCCCAGCCAACAGTTGGCCGCTCATTAATTGTATCCCCTGCTAACAGTTGCCCCCTCATTAATTGTATCCCCTGCTAACAGTTGCCCCCAATTAATTGTATCCCCAGCTAACAGTTGCCCCCTCATTAATTATATCCCCAGCTAACAGTTGCCCCCTCATTAATTGTATCCCCAGCTAACAGTTGCCCCCTCATTAATTATATCCCCAGCTAACAGTTGCCCCCTCATTAATTGTATCCCCTGCTAACAGTTGCCCCCTCATTAATTGTATCCCCAGCTAACAGTTGCCCCCTCATTAATTGTATCCCCAGCTAACAGTTGCCCCCTCATTAATTGTATCCCCAGCTAACAGTTGCCCCCTCATTAATTATATCCCCAGCTAACAGTTGCCCCCTCATTAATTGTATCCCCAGCTAACAGTTGCCCCCTCATTAATTATATCCCCAGCTAACAGTTGCCCCCTCATTAATTGTATCCCCAGCTAACAGTTGCCCCCTCATTAATTGTATCCCCAGCTAACAGTTGCCCCCTCATTAATTGCATCCCCAGCTAACAGTTGCCCCCTCATTAATTGTATCCCCTGCTAACAGTTGCCCCCTCATTAATTGTATCCCCAGCTAACAGTTGCCCCCTCATTAATTATATCCCCAGCTAACAGTTGCCCCCTCATTAATTGTATCCCCAGCTAACAGTTGCCCCCTCATTAATTGTATCCCCAGCTAACAGTTGCCCCCCCTCATTAATTATACCCCCAGCTAACAGTTGCACCCCTCATTAATTATATCCCCAGCTAACAGTTGCACCCCTCATTAATTATATCCCCAGCTAACAGTTGCACCCCTCATTAATTGTTCCCCCCCCCCTTGTTTCCCCAGCTAACAATTGCCCCCTCATTAATTGTATCCCCAGCTAACAGTTGCACCCCTCATTAATTATACCCCCAGCTAACAGTTGCCCCCTCATTAATTGTATCCCCAGCACACACACACAGGGATGTACGTGAACACATAATGGTCGCACACACATGCACACATACTCATGCCCTCAGGACATCGTCTAGCACCTTTCTCACACCCTCTGGATGTCATTTAGCACCCTTACTCACACCCTCTGGATGCCATCTAGCACCCTTACTCACACCCTCTGGACGTCATCTAGCACCCTTACTCACACCCTTTGGACATCATCTAGCACCCTTCCTCACACCCTCTAGACGTCATCTAGCACCCTTACTCACACCCTCTGGACATCATCTAGCACCCTTACTCACACCCTCTGGACATCATCTAGCACCCTTACTCACACCCTCTGGACGTCATCTAGCACCCTTACTCACACCCTCTGGATGTCATCTAGCACCCTTACTCACAGCCTCTGGATGTCATCTAGCACCCTTACTCACACCCTATGGACATTGTCTAGCACCCTTACTCACACCCTCTGGACGTCATCTAGCACCCTTACTCACACCCTCTGGATGTCATCTAGCACCCTTACTCACAGCCTCTGGACGTCATCTAGCACCCTTACTCACACCCTATGGACATTGTCTAGCACCCTTACTCACACCCTCTGGACGTCATCTAGCACCCTTACTCACACCCTCTGGACGTCATCTAGCACCCTTACTCACACCCTCTGGACATTGTCTAGCACCCTTACTCACACCCTATGGACATTGTCTAGCACCCTTACTCACACCCTCTGGACGTCATCTAGCACCCTTACTCACACCCTCTGGACATTGTCTAGCACCCTTACTCACACCCTATGGACGTCATCTAGCACCCTTACTCACACCCTCTGGATGTCATCTAGCACCCTTACTCACACCCTCTGGACGTCATCTAGCACCCTTACTCACACCCTCTGGACGTCATCTAGCACCCTTACTCACACCCTCTGGACGTCATCTAGCACCCTTACTCACACCCTCTGGACGTCATCTAGCACCCTTACTCACACCCTATGGACATTGTCTAGCACCCTTACTCACACCCTATGGACATTGTCTAGCACCCTTACTCACACCCTATGGACATTGTCTAGCACCCTTACTCACACCCTATGGACATTGTCTAGCACCCTTACTCACACCCTATGGACATTGTCTAGCACCCTTACTCACACCCTCTGGACATTGTCTAGCACCCTTACTCACACCCTATGGACATTGTCTAGCACCCTTACTCACACCCTCTGGACGTCATCTAGCACCCTTACTCACACCCTCTGGACATCATCTAGCACCCTTACTCACACCCTCTGGACATCATCTAGCACCCTTACTCACACCCTCTGGACGTCATCTAGCACCCTTACTCACACCCTCTGGATGTCATCTAGCACCCTTACTCACACCCTCTGGACATCATCTAGCACCCTTACTCACACCCTCTAGACGTCATCTAGCACCCTTACTCACACCCTCTGGACGTCATCTAGCACCCTTACTCACACCCTCTGGACATTGTCTAGCACCCTTACTCACACCCTATGGACATTGTCTAGCACCCTTACTCACACCCTATGGACATTGTCTAGCACCCTTACTCACACCCTATGGACATTGTCTAGCACCCTTACTCACACCCTATGGACATTGTCTAGCACCCTTACATGTTAGTACCAAACATGAAGTGTCATTAGCTCAAGCACTTACCAAAAAAATTAACTTGTGCGGATGCTCGCGAATTGAAAGCTCCACTCTGTGAGTGAACCAGACACAAGTACATTCCTGCTGACTCAGCAGTCGCCATGGTGATGGTCAAAACGGACACAGAGCCTCCAGTGTCCTGGACAAGAGTGTTGGCAGGGAGGTCATGTCCATCCTGTGTCCAGCGTATCACCGCTGAGGCATTCACTCTGCACGTGAAGGATCTGGTCTCCGACGGGCCGATGATCACTTGGTCTGGTGCATCAATCATGGCACTTAGGGGTCCCTCGCCAGGTCTGGGCGGGTCTGGGAGTAGGAAGATTTACAAATTAGGAAAACACAAATTATTGGGAATCTGAACATATTATTATTGTTGTTGTTGTTGTTATTATTACTATTACTGTATTATCATTATCATTATTAATTTATAAATTCCACTGCAACTGCTTATAAGTACTTATATAATAGCAGCAGACAATGAAGTTTTCTCCCATTTCAGCACTCGATGCGTTCTTGTGAGGTGAGCCATCCCTGCACCACGTATCAGGACATAGAGGTGCGCCATCCCTGCACCACGTATCAGGACATAGAGGTGCGCCATCCCTGCACCATGTATCAGGACATAGAGGTGTGCCATCCCTGCACCACGTATCAGGACATAGAGGTGCGCCATCTCTGCACCACGTATCAGGACATAGAGGTGCGCCATCTCTGCACCACGTATCAGGACATAGAGGGCCATCCCTGCACCATGTATCAGGACATAGAGGTGTGCCATCCCTGCACCACATATCAGGACATAGAGGTGCGCCATCCCTGCACCATGTATCAGGACATAGAGGGCCATCCCTGCACCACGTATCAGGACATAGAGGTGCACCATCCCTGCACCACGTATCAGGACATAGAGGTGTGCCATCCCTGCACCACGTATCAGGACATAGAGGTAAGCCTCCCCTGCACCACATATCAGGACATAGAGGTGAGCTATCCCTGCACCACGTATCAGGACATAGAGGTGCGCCATCCCTGCACCACGTATCAGGACATAGAGGTGAGTCATCCCTGCACCACGTATCAGGACATAGAGGTGCGCCATCCCTGCACCACATATCAGGACATAGAGGTGAGGCATCCCTGCACCACATATCAGGACATAGAGGTGCGCCATCTCTGCACCACGTATCAGTACATAGAGGGCCATCCCTGCACCACGTCACCACGTATCAGGACATAGAGGGCCATCCCTGCACCACGTATCAGGACATAGAGGTGCGCCATCCCTGCACCACGTATCAGGACATAGAGGTGCGCCATACCTGCACCACGTATCAGGACATAGAGGGCCATCCCTGCACCACGTATCAGGACATAGAGGGCCATCCCTGCACCACGTATCAGGACATAGAGGGCCATCCCTGCACCACGTATCAGGACATAGAGGGCCATCCCTGCACCACGTATCAGGACATAGAGGTGAGTCATCCCTGCACCACGTATCAGGACATAGAGGTGCACCATCCCTGCACCATGTATCAGGACATAGAGGTGCGCCATCCCTGCTCCACGTATCAGGACATAGAGGTGCGCCATCCCTGCACCACGTATCAGGACATAGAGGTGAGCTATACCTGTACCACGTATCAGGACATAGAGGTGCGCCATCTCTGCACCACGTATCAGGACATAGAGGTGCGCCATCCCTGCACCACGTATCAGGACATAAAGGTGAGCCATCCCTGCACCATGTATCAGGACATAGAGGTGCGCCATCCCTGCACCACGTATCAGGACATAGAGGTGAGCCATCCCTGCACCACTTATCAGGACATAGAGGTTGTAGCGACTATTCCCACTACACACTGCACTACGTCATTGTCATACGCAATACGTCATTATCATGGTATTTGGTGCTCCACGTGATTCTTGTCAAAATCTTTTCCAAATAAAGACCAAAATCTAACTGAGTTTTGTTTCTCTTTATTTCCAAGCTATAACCAGCTTTATTGGTGACCCTGACAAGGAACAATGTCTGAACAAGAGCTATTGGAACGCCGTCTCGAAGAAGCCCTCAAAACCAACGCCGCCCTGGCCGCCGCCGCCATTCCTGTTACTGCCGTGGCTGTCCGCCTCCCAACGTTCACAGCCGACCAGGTCGCCCACTGGTTCTCCCTCGCTGAGGGACAGTTCCACCTTCGTCATGTCACAGACCAGCTAACCCAGTTTTACCACGTCCAGCAGGCATTGCACCCAACTGTGGTTCGCTTATTGGCTCCAGAGGACCTGACTCCTGCTGCCAACCGCCCCTATGAAATTTTCAGGGAGCGGATCCGTCAAGTTTGTCAGGATTCACCCCTGGTCCGTCTGGAGAGATTCTTGTCGCTTGCAAACCAACAGGATACTATGGATCCAGCGGTTGTCGACTCAGAAGCACGTCAATGTTTCCAAGACATCCCAGACCTAGCCTTGGCTTTGAGGAAGTTGGCCATCCTGCGCCGCTCTCCTGCGGATGCTCAAGCCACGCTCCGTAGTTCATCCAATGTGGACATCAAAGACTATGTAACTCTGGCCAAGACCTTGTTTGTTTCATCCACTTCAATCACATCAGTTACGGGAAAGGATCGTCGTCGTCGCTCACCTACTCCAGGCCGCAAAAAGTGCTATTACCACGAGCACTGGGGCGCAAAGGCTCGCAAGTGCGAAACCCCGCACATTTGTCCTCCTCTCTCAAAAAACATGCTTGCCAACGTGCTAGCCCCACCAGTCTCATCGTCAACCCACTCTAACCGTCCAACCTCGAGTTTGTTTTTTATCAAGGATCGGCGCTCTAGAACATCGTTTCTGGTGGACACGGGAGCGTCCGTTTCAATTATTCCACGCTCATATTGGTGCTCCACGTGATTCTTGTCAAAATCTTTTCCAAATAAAGACCAAAATCTAACTGAGTTTTGTTTCTCTTTATTTCCAAGCTATAACCAGCTTTAAGGTGATCCATCCCTGCACCACGTATCAGGACATAGAGGGCCATCCCTGCACCATGTATCAGGACATAGAGGGCCATCCCTGCACCACGTATCAGGACATTTTCGGTGCGCCATCCCTGCACCACGTATCAGGACATAGAGGTGCGCCATCCCTGCACCACGTATCAGGACATAGAGGTGCACCATCCCTGCATCACGTATCAGGACATAGAGGTGAGCCATCCCTGCCCCATGTATCAGGACATAGAGGTGCGCCATCCCTGCACCACGTATCAGGACATAGAGCTGAGCCATCCCTGCACCACGTATCAGGACATAGAGGTGCACCATCCCTGCACCATGTATCAGGACATAGAAGTGAGATGAAGGCACAGGAACAGCCTTGAGGGAGTGGTCCTGCACATCGAGAACCATAATACTATGCGGACACATGACCTCGCATATTCTTAGACATAAGCATGGAGCAGGGAGTACGCTAATAACCTCTTTGTTGGTTTGAAACTTTTTAAAATGGCGGACGACAACCCACTCCCCCTAAAACCAACGCTTATATCTCAGTTAAAACTCACATAGCTCCCTAAGCAATAATTAGCGCCAAAAAGTTTCCCCCAGTGTGCCTTGAATCTTTCGCTAAGATAGTAAACCAGAGACACAACAACAACAGCAGCAACACAACAACAACATCAACAAAAACAGCAACAACCATACAAAGTGTGAGAACACTTTGACGTTCATCTTCTAGACGTTTGTCTTGTCTCTGTTCTCCTTCACTTGCATGACTTGCATACGATAGGTATGCTGCCAATCTCATGCTGGAATTTTAGTTTGCGCCAGAAGACTCCAAACCTTCCAACCCGCCCACACACAACCACGACTCATCTTTGTTACTTGATTACGATAAAAAGGAGTGGGTAGTCATGGTTGTCGATGATGTCATCAAGCTAGCTCATATGCTGTTTTATAACCATATTCGGGTGAGAATCGTGCCATTCAGTCGGTTGATGTCCTGATGAATTTAATCTCAGGGTGCAAGCAAGAGCAAGCCACTCTACAACAATGATGCGTGTGTACTTGAGCACTAAACATCCATAGAATAGCATCTGCTGTGTTGGGTGAGTTCTGGAGCTCTTCTGTGCAACTCTCTGCCAAGTCCTTGAAGGAGATCCCTAGCTGACTCCAACTCTTTGTCAAGTTCTTGAAGGAGGCTGCAGCTGATCCCTGGCTGACTTCAGCTCTTGCAAAGTCCTTGAAGGAGGCTGCAGTTGATCCCTGGCTGACTTCAACTCTTTGCCAAGTCCTTGAAGGAGTCTGCAGCTGATCCCTGGCTGACTCCAACTCTTTGCCAAGTCCTTGAAGGAGGCTGCAGTTGATCCCTGCCTGGCCGACTCCAACTCTTTACCAAGTCAAGGAGACCGCAGCTGATCCCTGGCTGACTCCAAAGACAAAGCAACAAGGTGTGGCATGTGCTGACTTGTGCAGTGTTCAGCAATTAATAATTAGTAGGCATGGCTGATCTTAGCTCGTTGTGTTTGCCACATGTGGAAACAAGAAGAAAACACACACAAACAAAACAACAACCATGATCTATATTTAGACTGACTGGGTGAGGGCATGACTAGATCACAACCAGTTGATGACCCTTTACCATTTAAAAAGACCTACTCTGTATAATGATTGGTGTTGAACAAGGACAAAAACCTACCTTCTGGATGGAAAGCAACAGCGGAGAAAAAACTCCCAATAGGGATGACGAAGAAATTGGGCAGCTTTATACCCCGTAAAATACCTGATTTGTTGATCATAGGAGGTACGGCGATAGTCCAGTTTGAGGTCCAGTCAGCCAAAGATATATATGCCACCCTTGAGAAACTAGCATATGGCCTAATCGACCAATTGGTTTTTCTAAGGAATAGAGGGCTCACTACTGTTGTTGTATCAGGATTTTATCTCCCTGTAGGCCTTGGGGTTGTGGAGAAGTTTACATTCGTCGCTCTCGGCACCAACATCGTCGCTCTCAGTGCTAGTGTCAACACTGTCCTGCAATGCAACTAATTAATGTATAGAGGCTGCATATATATGAAAAACTAAGACTGATTACTGTTCACTTCGGTTTTTAAGGGCTTTTTCCCATTCTCCAATAAAAAGCCGAGGTTTTCCCTTTTTCGTTATAAATTTGGTAGAGAGTCATCTCCTCGCTGGCTGTGGTCTACGTGGAGTGTTCTAGTCGGCTTTCAGTCATTGACCAGGCAATCCAAATATAGATAAGAGCATTTCTGTCCTTGTGTGAGTAGCCTCCCAAACACTGTACCTTCCATTCTCATGTGAGTAGCCTCTCAAACACTGTACCTTCCATTCTCATGTGAGTAGCCTCCCAAACACTGTACCTTCCATTCTCATGCAATGAGTAGCCTCCCAAACACTGTACCTTCCATTCTCATGCAATGAGTAGCCTCCCAAATACTGTACCTTCCATTCTCATGCAATGAGTATCCTCCCAAACACTGTACCTTCCATTCTCATGCAATGAGTAGCCCAAACAATGTACCTTCCATTCTCATGCAATGAGTAGCCCAAACACTGTACCTTCCATTCTCATGCAATGAGTATCCTCCCAAACACTGTACCTTCCATTCTCATGCAATGAGTAGCCCAAACAATGTACCTTCCATTCTCATGCAATGAGTAGCCTCCCAAACACTGTACCTTCCATTCTCATGCAATGAGTAGCCCAAACAATGTACCTTCCATTCTCATGCAATGAGTAGTCTCCCAAACACTGTACCTTCCATTCTCATGCAATGAGTAGCCCAAACACTGTACCTTCCATTCTCATGCAATGAGTAGCCTCCCAAACACTGTACCTTCCATTCTCATGCAATGAGTAGCCTCCCAAACACTGTACCTTCCATTCTCATGCAGGCGGTGAAGTTTGCACCATCCATCACCTCACACAGCTGACCACTGGGCCTACACATGCACAGCAGACACTGGCTCAGCTGGGACTGGATCTCCACAACCTTGACACGCACAAACGCATTAGTGAAGGCCTCGGCCACACCCCCACCTGTATGTAGAGACGTGGGTAATGGTAGAGAGAAACAGAGGGTGAGCTATATATGAGTATCCCTGTATACGTGTCCGACATGTATCCCTACATATGTCCCTATATATGTGTCCCTCATATATATGTCTACATATATTCCTCCTATATATGTGCCCCTACATATATATACATATAATAATATTCCTCCTATATATATGTATCCCTACTATATGTCCCCATATGACAATCTCTGTATAAGTGTCCCACGTGTCCCTATATAATATACCTATATATATTCCCCCTGTATGTGTCCTATATGAGTAGTCCTGTGTTCTGCATGTTCCCCTATATATATGCCTATCCTCTTATCTGTATATATATGCTTATCCTATATATATGATTATTTCTATATATATATATGTGTGTGTCCGGTCCCTATTACATGTCCCTTTATATGAGTGTCTCTATTATGTGCGCTATATATGTGTGTCCTTATTATAGTCCCTATGAGTGTCTTATTACATGTCCCTATATATGTGTGTCATTGTTGTATGTGCCTATATATGAGTGTCCCTATTGTATCCCATATCCCTGTATACATGTCCCACGTGGTCCCTGAGGGTTCATAAGGGGAGGGGTGTTTTGGGATTCCCCCCCCCCAATGATTACAAGGCTGTTCTAATGAATGCTGACAAGGCTGTTCTATGATTTTTCTGTTTGTATACGTCTAATATTTGATTGAAGTCAGCTGGTGAGAGCCGAGATCCTTCCATAGCAATATGCATTAGTCGACCAAGGTTAATGTCACCAAGTCTAGCTCAAAGACGATTTTTTAGTAAGCTTCATTTGAGTGAAGGAACGCTCAGTGGCAGCCGCTCCAACTGGTAGAGCAAGCAAGATGTTGAGAAGTTTGAAGATTTCTGGAAATATCTCAGCATATGCACCTGCATCTCAACTGCGGAGAATCTCCCCACCCACCAATCCCACCAAAAAATTGTGTATGAAAATATATGTGCCACTATATGTGTACCTATATCTATACTACATATGTGTCCCTATATATGCATCCCTATAAATATGTCCCTATATATGTGTACCTGTATCTACACTACATATATGTATCCCTATATATGCATCCCTATATATATGTCCCAATATAATGTGTACCTATATGTTCATTCTGGTATAAGTGCACAATATCCATACGTATCTGTGACTAAATGTGTCCCTATATACTCCCTGTATATGTCCCTATATATGTCCTATATAAGCATCCCTATAAATATGTCCCTATATATGTGTACCTTTAAGTGCATCCTGGTATAAATGTACAATACATTATGCATCCCTGTATACGTATGTGCGTCCCTATTATATGTGCCTTTATGTATCTTTACCTATTTAGTGCAGCCCTATATAATCACTGCTAAGTACATGCTCTCATTAAGACCCATTAGCATCTCATCTAGTGGTTGAGCCAGGTAGTGATTGCCTTGTTGCATTGGACACACACACCTCCAAGCAACAGTTGTGACCAGCTGTAGCTACGTAGCTGGTCGTATGTACGACACTACATATATTCAGTGATTACCTTGTCGTAGCTGACTGAGGTCCCATGCAGCCCCTCCCACTTCCCAGGCCAGTCCAGTGTAATCAGTATCAGTAGACCCAAACCCGCTGTCCTCTACAGCCACACCCACACCTTCCACCACCCTGAAGGAAGACCGGACAGACGGGTCATACAAGTATGCATTCCCATTGCTGTCCACGCCCAGAGCTCGCCCGTCACCACTAGAAAACTCTTCGCTGATGACTGCATTCAGAAGCACGTCGGAACCCTCCAGCATGTTGGTGATGACGTCCCTGGTGAGGTCAACAGCAAGCTCGTCTCTGTCCTCATCGGTTATCAGGATGAACTGCCTTGCCACATCTCTGAAGGAGTACTCCCTCAAGGCCACCTCCATGGCACTGTAACCATCTTCTTGCCTGCCTGCCACGTTCAATTCTCTTAGGAAATTAACGACGTTCTCCGCTGACACAAACTGCTGCTGGGAACTATCGGAGAAGACACGCCCAAGGGAATTATTTGTGTTACAATCATCGCCAAATCCAACAACACCAAAGTAGTTGCCAGGGGCGATCCCAATGCCATTCTTCTTCAGAGCTTGGTCTAAGAACTGCACCATTGCAGTGATCCAGGCATGCTCGTCTCTCATGGAGCCAGATTCATCAACGAGTAGGACAATGTCTGCAGCGCGGCTTTGATTAACATCCCGGGCTATTAAGATCACCCTGTCGTCCCCCAGCACTAAGTAGCTCATGTCTGGCAGACGACAGCGATTGTCTGGAAGAAGAAAACAAACAACAACAACAATACCAACAACAACACGATGGACTGCACATGCCCAGTAATGTCAGGGGCAGTACAAACCATAGGATCCCATAATAAGCCTCAGATACAATACTTCAGCGTGCCATCTCATGTCAGAGTATCAGGAAGTCACAGTTGATGGAACTCTAATGTCCTGAGACTATCTTGTAAATGTAACTCAGAGAGTGTTCTATTATCAGCTCTGAATGGATACTGGACTCTATCAGAATCACTACGACACCCTGGAATACTCTGCCATGAGATTTATTGGGGTAGCATATCGTGGGGGAGTACCCAGTTATAGTTACTATGACATCTCTGAGTTGCTATGACATCCCTGAGTTGCTATGACATCCCTGAGTTGCTATGACATTCCTGAGTTGCTATGATATCCCTGAGTTGGTATGACATCCCTGAGTTGCTATGACAACCCTGAGTACTATGACATCACTGAGTTGCTATGACATCCCTGAGTTGCTATGACATCTCTGAGTTGGTATGACATCCCCGAGTTGCTATGACAACCCTGAGTACTATGACATCCCTGAGTTGCTATGACAACCCTGAGTACTATGACATCACTGAGTTGCTATGACATCTCTGAGTTGCTATGACATCTCTGAGTTGCTATGACATCTCTGAGTTGCTATCATATCCCTGAGTTGCTATGACATCCCTGAGTTGCTATGACATCCCTGAGTTACTATGACATCGCTGAGTTGCTATGACATCTCTGAGTTGCTATGACATTCCTGAGTTGCTATGACATCCCTGAGTTACTATGACATCGCTGAGTTGCTATGACATCTCTGAGTTGCTATGACATCCCTGAGTTACTATGACATCGCTGAGTTGCTATGACATCTCTGAGTTGCTATGACATCACTGAGTTGCTATGACATCTCTGAGTTGCTATGACATCTCTGAGTTGCTATGACATCCCTGAGTTGCTATGACATCTCCGAGTTGTTATGACATCTCTGAGTTGCTATGACATCTCTGAGTTGCTATGACATCTCTGAGTTGCTATGACATCTCTGAGTTGCTATGACAACCCTGAGTTGCTATGACATCCCTGAGTTACTATGACATCGCTGAGTTGCTATGACATCTCTGAGTTGCTATGACATTCCTGAGTTGCTATGACATCCCTGAGTTACTATGACATCGCTGAGTTGCTATGACATCTCTGAGTTGCTATGACATCCCTGAGTTACTATGACATCGCTGAGTTGCTATGACATCTCTGAGTTGCTATGACATCACTGAGTTGCTATGACATCTCTGAGTTGCTATGACATCTCTGAGTTGCTATGACATCCCTGAGTTGCTATGACATCTCTGAGTTGTTATGACATCTCTGAGTTGCTATGACATCTCTGAGTTGCTATGACATCTCTGAGTTGCTATGACATCTCTGAGTTGCTATGACAACCCTGAGTTGCTATGACATCCCTGAGTTGCTATGACATCCCTGAGTTGCTATGACATCCCTGAGTTGCTATGACAACCCTGAGTTGCTATGACATCTCTGAGTTGCTATGACATCTCTGAGTTGCTATGACATCCCTGAGTTGCTATGACATCTCTGAGTTGCTATGACATCCCTGAGTTGCTATGACATCCCTGAGTTGCTATGACATCCCTGAGTTGCTATGATGTCCCTGAGTTGCTATGACGTCTCTGAGTTGCTATGACATCCCTGAGTTGCTATGACATCTCTGAGTTGCTATGATGTCCCTGAGTTGCTATGACGTCTCTGAGTTGCTATGACATCCCTGAGTTGCTATGACATCTCTGAGTTGCTATGACGTCCCTGAGTTGCTATGACATTCCTGAGTTGCTATGACATCCCTGAGTTGCTATGACATCTCTGAGTTGCTATGACATTCCTGAGTTGCTATGACATCCCTGAGTAGCTATGATCTGTATATTTTCTTCCATTAGACCAGGACTATCAGAGAGTTAGTTGATGACTGAGAGGGTATGGGATAGAACATGGCAACATGACACATAACCCAACCCTGGAATGGACTTGGATAGGCCGAGACAGATCAGGATGAACTTGGTCCCCATCTATAAGGCCAGGATAAACTTTGTCACCTTTTAAAGGCCAGGATAAACTTGGTCACCTTCTATAAGGCCAGGATGAACTTGGTCCACATCTATATCCCTGCCTGCTCCATTTTGTCTCCCATGACCCTGTCTGTCCTCTGCCCTAGTTATGAAGTACCTACCACAAGAGAATGTTTTGTTTCTTCTTTTGATTTTCTCAAAGACATGATGGTTTACTTTCCGTAAATTGGGGGAATGTATCTACAGAAATAGGTTTTAATAACTGCTATAGAGAATTTTTAAGAGTCATGGAAGCTCACTATTTCCCAAAGAAGCAAAACTAAAATGGTTGCTCAAGAAAGGCCTGCAATTCAGAGTCAATTAACTTCACAAATGGAAGACCTTCAGCAGAGGAGAAGAGCAGGTCTTGAGAAGGGTTGAGAGCATACGATTTCTTTCTTGGCAGGGCATTGCACTATAAAGGCATACATAGTCGGAGGGTAGTCCAAAGCAGCTATTGCATACTTGTGATGCTGAAGTTATTTAAATACTGGATCAAATGGAAACCGATTTATTTGTCATCAAACTGTCAATGAAACTGTGGCTCTAGGTTCCTTATCGCTAAGATCAAGGCAGAAAAACCTGCATGGCTTTCTGTTATTGTCGATGGGACTGCTGATGTATGCAATACTGAGCAGCTTAATTTGCTAATTTGTTGGGTAAACAACAACAATAAGGTCACTCTGCATGTATTTATTATTACATCATTTCTCACTCTGAATGTATTTATTATTACATCATTTATCACTCTGCATGTATTTATTATTACATCATTTCTCACTCTGCATGTATTTATTAATACATCATTTCTCACTCTGCATGTATTTATTATTACATCATTTCTCACTCTGCATGTATTTATTAATACATCATTTCTCACTCGGCATGTATTTATTATTACATCATTTCTCACTCTGCATGTATTTATTATTACATCATTTCTCACTCTGCATGTATTTATTATTACATCATTTCTCACTCTGCATGTATTTATTATTGCATCATTTCTCACTCTGCATGTTTTATTATTACATCATTTCTCACTCTGCATGTATTTATTATTACATCATTTCTCACTCTGCATGTATTTATTATTACATCATTTCTCACTCTGCATGTATTTATTATTACATCATTTCTCACTCTGCATGTATTTATTATTACATCATTTCTCACTCTGCATGTATTTATTATTGCATCATTTCTCACTCTGCATGTTTTATTATTACATCATTTCTCACTCTGCATGTATTTATTATTACATCATTTCTCACTCTGCATGTATTTATTATTACATCATTTCTCACTCTGCATGTATTTATTAATACATCATTTCTCACTCTGCATGTATTTATTATGTATTTATTATTGCATCATTTCTCACTCTGAATGTATTTATTATTACATCATTTCTCACTCTGCATGTATTTATTATTACATCATTTCTCACTCTGCATGTATTTATTATTACATCATTTCTCACTCTGCGTGTATTTATTATTGCATCATTTCTCACTCTGCATGTTTTATTATTACATCATTTCTCACTCTGCATGTATTTATTATTGCATCATTTCTCACTCTGCATGTATTTATTATTACATCATTTCTCACTCTGCATGTATTTATTATGTATTTATTATTGCATCATTTCTCACTCTGAATGTATTTATTATTACATCATTTCTCACTCTGCATGTATTTATTATTACATCATTTCTCACTCTGCATGTATTTATTATTACATCATTTCTCACTCTGCATGTATTTATTATTAAATCATTTCTCACTCTGCATGTATTTATTATTGCATCATTTCTCACTCTGCATGTTTTATTATTACAATCATTTCTCACTCTGCATGTATTTATTATTGCATCATTTCTCACTCTGCATGTTTTATTATTACATCATTCCTCACTCTGCATGTATTCATTATTACATCATTTATCACTCCAACAAACAAAACAATCTTGGGCGCTGAATACCTTCTGGTTTTATTCAATCTTGGTTCTAAAACATAGAGGACTACTAATGAAGTCATGCTCGTGGGTCACTAATGAGTCGGACTTAAGGACCACTAATTGAATCAAGCTCAAGGATCACTTATAGAGTCAGGCTTAAGGACCACTAATGGAGTCAGTCTCAAGGACCACTAATGAAGGTCCACTAATGAAGTCAGGTTTAATTACTACTAATGAAGTCAGGCTTAAAAGGACCACTACAGGTGAACACGCTACAGTACATAATACGACACATCCTGTGCACTTTAACCTTTCAAAATCCACGAATTGTTCATTGGCATATACTTAAAAATCTGTCTACAAAGTATGGCAAAGATCTGTCGAGCCATTTCTGAGTAATTTAACAGATAGACAGTAATACAAATACCATGCAATCCATCGCTGCAGGCAAGATATTAATTTTTATGACCTTACCAAGGGAGATTTCAGAAGAGGCAGAACTGGTCACATTAGTCCCTTGCAGTGAGAGCAGACATGTGAAGTTAGCTTCCGCTTCAATTCTGTTGATTGTAAGAACATTGTTGTCTATAGTAACTTTTTCTCCCAGCTCTGGAGGAAAGATCCACTCAAAGACGACCAAACTGCCTTCGATGTTAGTGAAGGCCAGGCATGTCAGTACGACTGTGCTGCCTGCCTCCACAAGCGTGCTCTCAGGTGTGACAGCACCTCGTAACACTGCAAGGTTGTCATAGCAAAGGGGAAACATGTGTGAAATGTACTGCCTGTAGATGATGACATAAACTAATAAATATCTATCTGACCATTGAAACCAGCGGAGCAGTAACATGGAGAAATATAAACATAAGTTCATACATCAGAAGCCGGTTGTTAACCGATTAACTGCTACAAGTGATACAGGAGCACACTTGGACATTGTTTAGGAAATTCTTGGACATTGTTCAGGAAATTCTTGGACATTGTTCAGGAAATTCTTGGACATTGTTCAGGAAATTCAAAAGATAAAAATTGGACTGATCACGCCAAACACCCGATTTGTCGATACAAAATACAGTAGTCACAAAACTTTTCTTCTGACTAGATCGGGTGCAAGAAAACCAAATGAAAGAAATTATTTAAATGGCTGACTTTCACTGCCACCATCATAAATGGCCTCTTCCTGGCCTTCACTACCCTTTCTGGAAGCCCTTCTTCTTAAGAAAGCCACACAAGTTCCAATGCTTAACTGGAATTGTTCTGAATCTCTTCGCTCTTGAGAAGGATGCACTCCTGGATGGATTTACTTGCAGCAAACTTTGTTTTCAACATAAGCTCTGTAGCAAGCATAGATTTTTTGTTCACTTCAATGGAGCTATGTATTCTTATATCAAACAGCAGCTTGTTATATTCACATTCTATTAAAAGTTGTTGTCTTTGACCAAAAAGTCATAGCTATAGATATATTTTAATTTATGAAGATCCACAAATGAAGTTGGTTGTCAACCACTCTAATCACAACACATTTATACCACTAAACACCCAACCTTTGTTAGCACCTACTTCGGTGTATGTTCCGCTTCTATTGCTTTGTTACTTTGGTGCTCCCTATTGATCATGACTATGTCTCATTCTTCTCGAGAGTTGGTGTTTCTTCCAAATCAGACAACTGGAGGTACTTGCATATGTGATGCCTACATGTACATACAAGACTCACCAGTCTCTGCTATAGTTCAACTGTTTGCCATACTCGATGATACGTATTTAATTAATAAGAGATTAATTATGTCTGCCTATGAGCATTGCTCATTAAGCAGCAGCCCATTGTTAGGAGCCATTATTCACGCTGATTGATGCAACCATAGCAACCAGCTTTTATGGTAGGTAGTGGGAGCGAGGTGTCTGTGACCAGCAAACAAACACACACACACACACACACTACATACATGTATACATACACTACACACACACACCACATACACATACATAGACATCACACACACACATACACACACACTACACACACACACACTACACACACATACACACACACCACATACACACACACACACACACACACACATGTAACCCCCAAAAACTGATCTCATTATAAATCTGTTAGCATCCTTTTTAATTACATTCTGTTGTGTATATCCAAGAAGAGATAAATTACACTATGTATTATATAACAATGTATTATATAAATAATAAATAATGTTGCAGAGGTAGTCATATATAATAATAAATAAAATATCACACACATGTATTTTCTAGGGAGAGAGTAAAAAGAGCCTGCGAGCAACTAGAATGTGATTCTTAGACTGTAGTCCTGTAGTGACACTGACTAGCATGCTAGCTGCTGTGTATATACCTACACTAACACTGTGGTCCTGTAGTGCCAGCTGACTAGCATGCTAGTATGTACCTACACTAACACTGTGGTCCTGTAGTGCCAGCTGACTAGCATTCTAGCTGCTGTGTATGTACCTACACTAACACTGTGGTCCTGTAGTGACAGCTGACTAGCATGCTAGCTGCTGTGTATGTACCTACACTAACACTGTGGTCCTGTAGTGACAGCTGACTAGCATTCTAGCTGCTGTGTATGTACCTACACTAACACTGTGGTCCTGTAGTGACAGCTGACTAGCATGCTAGCTGCTATATGTACCTACACTAACACTGTGGTCCTGTAGTGCCAGCTGACTAGCATGCTAGCTGCTGTGTATGTACCTACACTAACACTGTGGTCCTGTAGTGCCAGCTGACTAGCATGCTAGCTGCTATATGTACCTACACTAACACTGTGGTCCTGTAGTGACAGCTGACTAGCATGCTAGCTGCTGTGTATGTACCTACACTAACACTGTGGTCCTGTAGTGACAGCTGACTAGTATGCTAGCTGCTGTGTATGTACCTACACTAACACTGTGGTCCTGTAGTGACAGCTGACTAGCATGCTAGCTGCTATATGTACCTACACTAACACTGTGGTCCTATAGTGACAGCTGACTAGCATGCTAGCTGCTGTGTATGTACCTACACTAACACTGTGGTCCTGTAGTGACAGCTGACTAGCATGCTAGCTGCTATATGTACCTACACTAACACTGTGGTCCTGTAGTGACAGCTGACTAGCATGCTAGCTGCTGTGTATGTACCTACACTAACACTGTGGTCCTGTAGTGACAGCTGACTAGCATGCTAGCTGCTATATGTACCTACACTAACACTGTGGTCCTGTAGTGTCAGCTGACTAGCATGCTAGCTGCTGTGTAGGTACTACACCAATCCTGGTATATACTAGGGGCAAAGTTTCAAGTGCCTGTTTCAAGTGGGCTATCATGAATATATTCATGATATTTCTGGAAAAAACCCATATGGGAACCAGCTGACTTGCGCAGATGCAGCTGTTTCCTATTCAAACTGGATAGCTCTAGTTGTTGGGTGTTTCACAACCCTTTTGTCTGCAGCCACTGGCCGCCAGTGCTTTGAGAAACCTCAGATGTTTGTTATCATAAAAATGATCAACGTAATATCAATAACAGATGTCTACTAATCAAACTACTTAACTAGATCACGGAATTGAACCGGAAACATTTGTTTAGTGCTGCAGGCTCTGTGGGTCAAGACTTCACAAGACCAAAGGGAGTAATGCTCCCAGAATTGCTTTGATCTGTTCACTTACAATTGCAGGGTGCACCCACCTAACTTCTACTACTATTCTTGCTACATTGTAGGAGAGAGAGTGTAGAGGGGGGAAAGGACAATATTCCTAGAGGAAAAAAAGTTGAACCATAGCAGATGTCTTTCCTTTAGATCACTCCGCAAAGAAGGGGTAGAACAATTAGGGGAGAGAACCTGGGCTAACTCCTACAATTAGGGGAGAGAACCTGGGCAAACTCCTACTGCACTCATTCATAGTGTGCTCTTGAGAGAGTGCCACTCCCTCTTTCTTCCCTTCAGTCCCTTGCTCTTGACATCACGGCATATGTCTAGACTAGCTTGCATGTATCTTGCACAATCACATATGGTTCGGTTGTTCTTACTGTGGGAAATTAGCAGACCTTAGGGACCAGGACAGCTGCATAGGCTAGTCTTGTAGTGGCTGAGAGCTCCTAACCTGAAGCACTTCTACAGGTTTGCTGGCTAGCAGAGGAACAAGAGGAGGAGGCACTTTTACAAGAATGTACCTCATGATAAGGCAATGAGCTCTGGTCTTTATCTATCTAGCTAATCTCCATGACATGTGACCTCCTAGGTTCTGTGGCCATATATGCTAGACCTAGCACGTGCTGGTTGATACATTGAGTTTGCCTCTATCCAGTTGCCATGGGTGTTGATAGGGTTTTTTGAAGTTTGAATTTTCTTTTGGTGCGTATCCACGCAATAATCAGCCAGCTGTGGGTGCCACCACAGAAACTCAGCATCGGAGTCACTAAGTTATATTCTAATCGCACCAATTGTGCAGCATAAGGTGAATTTTTGTGTTGTCATGCATACTTGCACACATACACACAACACACACACACAGAGAGAGAAAAAGGGCCCATACTTCTTGAGTATGCTGAGCGTAATGTAATTTGAAGTCGGCTTGCCCACTTCAGGGAAACAAGCAAATGCTTGGGAACCCTCTCACTGCAGGAGCTAATGACTCATGACCATCTTAACCTCTCCTCCTCTTTCTCTTCCCCTCACCATCTTAACCTCTCCTCCTCTTCTTCTTCCCCTCACCATCTTAACCTCTCCTCCTCTTCTTCCTCTCACCATCTTAACCTCTCCTCCTCTTCCCTCACCATCTTAACCTCTCCTCCTCTTCTTCCCCTCACCATCTTAACCTCTCCTCCTCTTCTTCTTCCCTCACCATCTTAACCTCTCCTCCTCCTCTTCCCCTCACCATCTTAACCTCTCCTCCTCTTGCCCTCCTCCTTTTCATTTCTACTTTCCTCTTACTTTGTGAAGCTCATGTGTCTCAGATGAAAGGAGTACTCTCCTACGTCACTCTAGTGATGCCCGACCAAGGCACCTCTCCTCCACACCTCTCCTCCACACCTCTCCTCCACACCTCTCCCTCCACACCTCACCTCCACACCTCTCCTCCACACCTCTCCTCCACACCTCTCCTCCATACCTCTCCTCCACACCTCTCCTCCACACCTCTCCTCCACACCTTCCACACCTCTCCTCCATACCTCTCCTCCACACCTCTCCTCCACACCTCTCCTCCACACCTCTCCTCCACACCTCTCCTCCACACCTCTCCTCCTGACTCACACTTCTTCTCACCCTCTGTATTCCTCCACGGTCTCTCTCACTTTGTAAATTTATTATTACTATTGTTATTGTTATTATTATTATTGTTGTTGTTGTTAAAGTTATTATTATTGTTGTTGTTATTATTATTATTCTCGATGAACTCTCAGTTGACATAATAACATTAAAATCACCTTCTCAATAATCAACTTCAAATTGTGTTCACTCAACGTTTCGACTAGATGCTCTAGTCTTCATCAGGATAATGAGACGCTAAGGCTCGCGTGAGCCTGTTATATACCAGTAGCTAGCTATCCTTCACGTGCTAGTACATGCACCTAGCATGTGCACCGGATGTTAAAAATAAACAACAACAAAATTAATTAATTAAAAATTAAAAAAATTTTTTTTAATATTAAATAATAATAATAAATAACAATAAAAATAATAACAACAACTAAATAAATTAAAATATATATAAATAAACAAGTAAATAAATAACCACAAGCCTCAGCGTCTCATTGATTATTGAGAATGTGATTATAATAATATTATTATTATTTATTAAGTAATTGTTTATTTGTTCTTATCTTTGTTGTTGTTGTTGTTGCTATTATTATTGCTGTTATTATTAGTATTGTTGTGTATTATTATTATTAGTATTGTTGTGTATTATTATTATTAGTATTGTTGTGTATTATTATTGTCTCTCTTCCCTGCTAGTCCCTAAATCTGCTGCAGCTTCTCTCGCTGAAGTACAAACATTTCTTATCACTTCTCTATTTAAACCTCACTCCATAAAAGAAGAAAATGGTGTGGCACCAATAAGGCCTGATAGAAGAGCTAGCACTGGCCAAGGTCTGATAGAACAGCTAGCACTGGTCAAGGCCTGAGAGAAGACTAGCACTGGTCAAGGCCTGATAGAAGACTAGCACTGGCCATGGCCTGATAGAAGAGCTAGCACTGGCCAAGGCCTGAGAGAAGACTAGCACTGGCCAAGGCCTGATAGAAGACTAGCACTGGTCAAGGCCTGATAGAAGAGCTAGCACTGGGCAAGGCCTGATAGAAGACTAGCACTGGTCAAGGCCTGATAGAAGGGCCAGCACTGGCCAAGGCCTGATAGAAGACTAGCACTGGGCAAGGCCTGATAGAAGACTAGCACTGGGCAAGGCCTGATAGAAGACTAGCACTGGGCAAGGTCTGATAGAAGACTAGCACTGGGCAAGGCCTGATAGAAGACTAGCACTGGTCAAGGCCTGAGAGAAGAGCTAGCACTGGCCAAGGCCTGATAGAAGACTAGCACTGGTCAAGGCCTGATAGAAGACTAGCACTGGTCAAGGCCTGATAGAAGACTAGCACTGGGCAAGGCCTGATAGAAGACTAGCACTGGCCAAGGCCTGATAGAAGACTAGCACTGGGCAAGGCCTGATAGAAGAGCTAGCACTGGGCAAGGCCTGATAGAAGACTAGCACTGGTCAAGGCCTGATAGAAGGGCCAGCACTGGCCAAGGCCTGATAGAAGACTAGCACTGGGCAAGGCCTGATAGAAGACTAGCACTGGCCAAGGCCTGATAGAAGACTAGCACTGGTCAAGGCCTGATAGAAGACTAGCACTGGGCAAGGCCTGATAGAAGACTAGCACTGGGCAAGGCCTGATAGAAGACTAGCACTGGGCAAGGCCTGAAGGAAGACTAGCACTGGCCAAGGCCTGATAGAAGACTAGCACTGGCCAAGGCCTGATAGAAGACTAGCACTGGGCAAGGCCTGATGGAAGACTAGCACTGGTCAAGGCCTGATAGAAGACTAGCACTGGTCATGGCCTGATAGAAGACTAGCACTGGTCAAGGCCTGATAGAAGAGCCAGCACTGGTCAAGGCCTGAGAGAAGACTAGCACTGGGCAAGGCCTGATAGAAGACTAGCACTGGGCAAGGCCTGATGGAAGACTAGCACTGGCCAAGGCCTGATAGAAGGGCCAGCACTGGTCAAGGCCTGATAGAAGAGCCAGCACTGGCCAAGGCCTGATAGAAGACTAGCACTGGGCAAGGCCTGATAGAAGACTAGCACTGGGCAAGGCCTGATAGAAGACTAGCACTGGGCAAGGCCTGAAGGAAGACTAGCACTGGCCAAGGCCTGATAGAAGACTAGCACTGGCCAAGGCCTGATAGAAGAGCCAGCACTGGTCAAGGCCTGATAGAAGACTAGCACTGGTCAAGGCCTGATAGAAGACTAGCACTGGTCAAGGCCTGAGAGAAGACTAGCACTGGGCAAGGCCTGATAGAAGACTAGCACTGGGCAAGGCCTGATGGAAGACTAGCACTGGCCAAGGCCTGATAGAAGGGCCAGCACTGGTCAAGGCCTGATAGAAGAGCCAGCACTGGCCAAGGCCTGATAGAAGACTAGCACTGGGCAAGGCCTGATAGAAGACTAGCACTGGGCAAGGCCTGATGGAAGACTAGCACTGGCCAAGGCCTGATAGAAGGGCCAGCACTGGTCAAGGCCTGATAGAAGACTAGCACTGGTCAAGGCCTGATAGAAGACTAGCACAGGCCAAGGCCTGATAGAAGACTAGCACTGGGCAAGGCCTGATAGAAGACTAGCACAGGCCAAGGCCTGATAGAAGACTAGCACTGGGCAAGGCCTGATAGAAGAGCCAGCACTGGCCAAGGCCTGATAGAAGACTAGCACTGGTCAAGGCCTGATAGAAGACTAGCACTGGCCAAGGCCTGATAGAAGACTAGCACTGGTCAAGGCCTGATAGAAGACTAGCACAGGCCATGGCCTGATAGAAGACTAGCACAGGCCATGGCCTGATAGAAGACTAGCACTGGCCAAGGCCTGATAGAAGACTAGCACTGGGCAAGGCCTGATAGAAGACTAGCACAGGCCAAGGCCTGATAGAAGACTAGCACTGGTCAAGGCCTGATAGAAGACTAGCACTGGTCAAGGCCTGATAGAAGACTAGCACTGGCCAAGGCCTGAGAGAAGACTAGCACTGGCCAAGGCCTGATAGAAGACTAGCACTGGGCAAGGCCTGAGAGAAGACTAGCACTGGCCAAGGCCTGATAGAAGACTAGCACTGGCCAAGGCCTGATAGAAGACTAGCACAGGCCAAGGCCTGATAGAAGACTAGCACTGGTCAAGGCCTGATAGAAGACTAGCACTGGCCAAGGCCTGATAGAAGAGCCAGCACTGGCCAAGGCCTGAGAGAACAGCTAGCACTGGGCAAGGCCTGATAGAAGACTAGCACTGGTCAAGGCCTGATAGAAGAGCCAGCACTGGTCAAGGCCTGATAGAACAGCTAGCACTGGGCAAGGCCTGATAGAAGACTAGCACTGGCCATGGCCTGATAGAAGACTAGCACTGGTCAAGGCCTGATAGAAGAGCCAGCACTGGCCAAGGCCTGATAGAAGACTAGCACTGGTCAAGGCCTGATAGAAGACTAGCACTGGTCAAGGCCTGATAGAAGACTAGCACAGGCCAAGGCCTGATAGAAGACTAGCACTGGGCAAGGCCTGATAGAAGACTAGCACTGGCCAAGGCCTGATAGAAGAGCTAGCACTGGCCAAGGCCTGATAGAAGACTAGCACTGGCCAAGACCTGATAGAAGACTAGCACTGGTCAAGGCCTGATAGAAGAGCTAGCACTGGGCAAGGCCTGATAGAAGACTAGCACAGGCCAAGGCCTGATAGAAGACTAGCACTGGCCAAGGCCTGATAGAAGACTAGCACAGGCCATGGCCTGATAGAAGACTAGCACAGGTCAAGGCCTGATAGAAGACTAGCACTGGGCAAGGTCTGATAGAAGACTAGCACTGGCCAAGGCCTGATAGAAGACTAGCACAGGCCAAGGCCTGATAGAAGACTAGCACTGGTCAAGGCCTGAAGGAAGACTAGCACTGGCCAAGGCCTGATAGAAGACTAGCACAGGTCAAGGCCTGATAGAAGACTAGCACTGGGCAAGGCCTGATAGAAGACTAGCACTGGGCAAGGCCTGATAGAAGACTAGCACAGGCCAAGGCCTGATAGAAGACTAGCACTGGTCAAGGCCTGATAGAAGACTAGCACAGGCCAAGGCCTGATAGAAGACTAGCACTGGGCAAGGCCTGATAGAAGACTAGCACTGGTCAAGGCCTGATAGAAGACTAGCACTGGGCAAGGCCTGATAGAAGACTAGCACAGGCCAAGGCCTGATAGAAGACTAGCACTGGGCAAGGCCTGATAGAAGACTAGCACTGGTCAAGGCCTGATAGAAGACTAGCACTGGGCAAGGCCTGATAGAAGACTAGCACTGGTCAAGGCCTGATAGAAGACTAGCACTGGCCAAGGCCTGATAGAAGACTAGCACTGGCCAAGGCCTGATAGAAGACTAGCACAGGCCAAGGCCTGATAGAAGACTAGCACAGGCCAAGGCCTGATAGAAGAGCCAGCACTGGTCAAGGCCTGATAGAAGACTAGCACTGGGCAAGGCCTGATAGAAGACTAGCACTGGCCAAGGCCTGATAGAAGACTAGCACTGGCCATGGCCTGATAGAAGACTAGCACTGGTCAAGGCCTGATAGAAGAGCTAGCACTGGCCAAGGCCTGATAGAAGACTAGCACTGGTCAAGGCCTGATAGAAGACTAGCACTGGTCAAGGCCTGATAGAAGAGCTAGCACTGGCCAAGGCCTGATAGAAGACTAGCACTGGACAAGGCCTGATAGAAGACTAGCACTGGCCAAGGCCTGATAGAAGAGCTAGCACTGGCCAAGGCCTGATAGAAGACTAGCACTGGGCAAGGCCTGATAGAAGACTAGCACTGGACAAGGCCTGATAGAAGACTAGCACTGGCCAAGGCCTGATAGAAGAGCTAGCACTGGCCAAGGCCTGATAGAAGACTAGCACTGGTCAAGGCCTGATAGAAGACTAGCACAGGCCAAGGCCTGATAGAAGACTAGCACTGGTCAAGGCCTGATAGAAGACTAGCACTGGGCAAGGCCTGATAGAAGACTAGCACTGGCCAAGGCCTGATAGAAGACTAGCACTGGCCAAGGCCTGATAGAAGACTAGCACTGGTCAAGGCCTGATAGAAGACTAGCACTGGTCAAGGCCTGATAGAAGACTAGCACTGGTCAAGGCCTGATAGAAGACTAGCACTGGCCAAGGCCTGATAGAAGACTAGCACTGGGCAAGGCCTGATAGAAGACTAGCACTGGGCAAGGCCTGATAGAAGACTAGCACTGGTCAAGGCCTGATAGAAGACTAGCACTGGTCAAGGCCTGATAGAAGACTAGCACAGGCCAAGGCCTGATAGAAGACTAGCACTGGCTAAGGCCTGAGAGAAGACTAGCACAGGCCAAGGCCTGATAGAAGACTAGCACTGGTCAAGGCCTGATAGAAGACTAGCACTGGTCAAGGCCTGATAGAAGACTAGCACAGGCCAAGGCCTGATAGAACAGCTAGCACTGGCCAAGGCCTGATAGAAGACTAGCACTGACCAAGGCCTGATAGAAGACTAGCACAGGCCAAGGCCTGATAGAAGACTAGCACAGGCCAAGGCCTGATAGAAGACTAGCACTGGCCAAGGCCTGATAGAAGAGCCAGCACTGGCCAAGGCCTGAGAGAACAGCTAGCACTGGGCAAGGCCTGATAGAAGACTAGCACTGGTCAAGGCCTGATAGAAGAGCCAGCACTGGTCAAGGCCTGATAGAACAGCTAGCACTGGGCAAGGCCTGATAGAAGACTAGCACTGGCCATGGCCTGATAGAAGACTAGCACTGGTCAAGGCCTGATAGAAGAGCCAGCACTGGCCAAGGCCTGATAGAAGACTAGCACTGGTCAAGGCCTGATAGAAGACTAGCACTGGTCAAGGCCTGATAGAAGACTAGCACAGGCCAAGGCCTGATAGAAGACTAGCACTGGGCAAGGCCTGATAGAAGACTAGCACTGGCCAAGGCCTGATAGAAGAGCTAGCACTGGCCAAGGCCTGATAGAAGACTAGCACTGGCCAAGACCTGATAGAAGACTAGCACTGGTCAAGGCCTGATAGAAGAGCTAGCACTGGGCAAGGCCTGATAGAAGACTAGCACAGGCCAAGGCCTGATAGAAGACTAGCACTGGCCAAGGCCTGATAGAAGACTAGCACAGGCCATGGCCTGATAGAAGACTAGCACAGGTCAAGGCCTGATAGAAGACTAGCACTGGGCAAGGTCTGATAGAAGACTAGCACTGGCCAAGGCCTGATAGAAGACTAGCACAGGCCAAGGCCTGATAGAAGACTAGCACTGGTCAAGGCCTGAAGGAAGACTAGCACTGGCCAAGGCCTGATAGAAGACTAGCACAGGTCAAGGCCTGATAGAAGACTAGCACTGGGCAAGGCCTGATAGAAGACTAGCACTGGGCAAGGCCTGATAGAAGACTAGCACAGGCCAAGGCCTGATAGAAGACTAGCACTGGTCAAGGCCTGATAGAAGACTAGCACAGGCCAAGGCCTGATAGAAGACTAGCACTGGGCAAGGCCTGATAGAAGACTAGCACTGGTCAAGGCCTGATAGAAGACTAGCACTGGGCAAGGCCTGATAGAAGACTAGCACAGGCCAAGGCCTGATAGAAGACTAGCACTGGGCAAGGCCTGATAGAAGACTAGCACTGGTCAAGGCCTGATAGAAGACTAGCACTGGGCAAGGCCTGATAGAAGACTAGCACTGGTCAAGGCCTGATAGAAGACTAGCACTGGCCAAGGCCTGATAGAAGACTAGCACTGGCCAAGGCCTGATAGAAGACTAGCACAGGCCAAGGCCTGATAGAAGACTAGCACAGGCCAAGGCCTGATAGAAGAGCCAGCACTGGTCAAGGCCTGATAGAAGACTAGCACTGGGCAAGGCCTGATAGAAGACTAGCACTGGCCAAGGCCTGATAGAAGACTAGCACTGGCCATGGCCTGATAGAAGACTAGCACTGGTCAAGGCCTGATAGAAGAGCTAGCACTGGCCAAGGCCTGATAGAAGACTAGCACTGGTCAAGGCCTGATAGAAGACTAGCACTGGCCAAGGCCTGATAGAAGAGCTAGCACTGGCCAAGGCCTGATAGAAGACTAGCACTGGGCAAGGCCTGATAGAAGACTAGCACTGGACAAGGCCTGATAGAAGACTAGCACTGGCCAAGGCCTGATAGAAGAGCTAGCACTGGCCAAGGCCTGATAGAAGACTAGCACTGGTCAAGGCCTGATAGAAGACTAGCACAGGCCAAGGCCTGATAGAAGACTAGCACTGGTCAAGGCCTGATAGAAGACTAGCACTGGGCAAGGCCTGATAGAAGACTAGCACTGGCCAAGGCCTGATAGAAGACTAGCACTGGCCAAGGCCTGATAGAAGACTAGCACTGGTCAAGGCCTGATAGAAGACTAGCACTGGTCAAGGCCTGATAGAAGACTAGCACTGGTCAAGGCCTGATAGAAGACTAGCACTGGCCAAGGCCTGATAGAAGACTAGCACTGGGCAAGGCCTGATAGAAGACTAGCACTGGGCAAGGCCTGATAGAAGACTAGCACTGGTCAAGGCCTGATAGAAGACTAGCACTGGTCAAGGCCTGATAGAAGACTAGCACAGGCCAAGGCCTGATAGAAGACTAGCACTGGTCAAGGCCTGATAGAAGACTAGCACTGGTCAAGGCCTGATAGAAGACTAGCACAGGCCAAGGCCTGATAGAACAGCTAGCACTGGCCAAGGCCTGATAGAAGACTAGCACTGACCAAGGCCTGATAGAAGACTAGCACAGGCCAAGGCCTGATAGAAGACTAGCACAGGCCAAGGCCTGATAGAAGACTAGCACTGGCCAAGGCCTGATAGAACAGCTAGCACTGGCCAAGGCCTGATAGAAGACTAGCACTGACCAAGGCCTGATAGAAGACTAGCACAGGCCAAGGCCTGATAGAAGACTAGCACAGGCCAAGGCCTGATAGAAGACTAGCACTGGCCAAGGCCTGATAGAAGAGCCAGCACTGGCCAAGGCCTGATAGAAGACTAGCACTGGCCAAGGCCTGATAGAAGACTAGCACTGAAGTCTGAAAAATCAGTTCATGACATTAAATTTCCCTTCAAATGTCGCCACTGAGAGCTATGATTGCAATCGGCCTCTAAATCTGCTTGAGTTTTGGACACTCTGAATAAAGACTTACATGCACACCATTTAGAGGTGGGTGTGTTGTTGTGCTCTGTGCCATGACATTACATAATGTTATTTATGTTCAGTAAAGATTATCATTCTACAACCGCACAGTATAATTCGTAGATAGTGGGTGTGTGATCTTTTGGACCGTACAACATTAAGTACCACATAATTAATCTTCCTCTACGGTATTGAGTATACTGGTGCCCAATAGAACCGGAAGTGTCGACAGTCATAACATTTGACAATTTGGCCTCGGGACAGAAAAGTGGGTGTGTCAGATATATGATCAAGCAGAACCGTGTAGAGTTTTGAATTTGCTACTTGTGTGGGAGGGGCACCTCAACATAGTCATAGATATCTCCACTTCATCTTGGGAAGAAAAAAAGGGGTTGGGTTGGGGGAAGCTACGAGGGGGTTGGGTTGGGGGGAAGCTACAAGGGGGTTGGGTTGGGGGGAAGCTACGAGGGGGTTGGGTTGGGGGGAAGCTACGAGGGGGTGTGGGGTTGGGGGGAAGCTACGAGGGGGTTGGGTTGGGGGAAGCTACGAGGGGGTTGGGGGCTAGGGGGAAAACTAGAAATAATGAGGTCGAGACTACCTTTTATTGGCAGGCACCCTACATGCAGGTTACATATTCTAACCACCATGTGTCACATTTAAACACTTCTGACTCTACGGTGCATTTAAGTACCTGCGAATTCTCCCATGCAGTCTCCCGGGCGGATATGGTTATTACGAGAGCAGACTTCTCGTATAGACCTGCACATGCACTCAAAACAGTAACTGAAGACCGTCATGACCTCCTCCACTTTGGTGTCGGTGAATGCATTCGTGAAAGCCCGCGAAAATTCAGTCCGCTCATCTCGCAGCTGGGTAATGTCCCATGCCCCTCCGTCCAAATTTAGGGCCAAGACTACGTAGTCCTCAAAAGTGTTGCCGAATGTGATATTCAGAGATGGGATGACTCCCTCGGCACTGATCTCGAGGTAGAGTCTGCTGGAGGATGAGTTGAAGACGTAGGCTGAGGTGCTCGTCAAGCCAAACGCAAAAGTGTTGTTGGCAGTTTGGAATGCTTGCCTGACCACTACGTTCAGAATGAAGCCTGCCTCACGCAGCCTCCTCTCTATTTCATTGCGACTAAGATCAAGTCTGAGCGTGAATCTATCTTCGTCTGTCACTAGAATTAGCTGCTTGGCAGTGCCAGGTCTCGTGGGTATATTCTCCAGGGCGTGGTCAATGGCTGCGTAGCCGTCCTCAACTGTGCCCGTCACCATCAGTCGGCTCGAAGCCGTGACAAAGTCGCTGGACGTGGTGAGATCTGTCAGAGTGATTCCGAGTATATGCATCGGGTTGTTCCTACTGAAGCCCACCAAGGCAAACAGATTTGGCCTCATTCCGGCACCCACGCCCCTGCTCTTCAGCATCCGGTCAAGAACCTGGACTTCTCGTCGTATCCATTCATGCTCGCCGATCGTGGAACCCGATTCATCCACGACAAAGATGACGTCGGCTGCCGCCTGCGAGGCAGGACCCACTCCAACGGGCCTGAAGTCATAGTAGTAGGATCCTTCCACGTATCTCCGCAGGTTGTGGTCAATGCACTGAGAGGGAGAACCTGCACAGGGTTCAAGCAGGAGGCATAATAGTATACCAACAAGGAAGATGGTTAGGCTGCAACAAGGGAGAGCTTGGACCTCCACACTTGACAGGTGTGTACTGGCCCAACCATTCCTAGGGAGTCCCCGGGAGTCCCATGATGTCACCAATGAGAGTGACTGACTAAACACAATGGATCAGGCTAGGGATGGGGGATTCTAGGGCTAGGGCTTTCTACGGTCAGAGATACTCTAGGGCTAGGGATATTCTAGAGCTAGAGGTATTTTAGGGCTAGTGGTATTCTAGGGCTAGGATTAAGGGCTAGGATTATTCTAGGGTTAGGGAGATTCAAGGGCCAGGGGAATTCTAGGGCTAGGTGGATTCTAGGGCTAGGTGGATTCTAGGGCTGGTTCCAGGTGTATTATGAGCTAGACTTGGATATCCTCCATTGCTAGGCAAATCCCAGAACAGTCCCATGAATTCTGGAATGTCTGGCACTGCAGCGAGGCTTATGGGAGGAGCAGTCATAGTACAGCGGCCTCAAACAACTCCGACCAATGGGCCTGCATACTTCGGTCAATCATTGTACACATCTAAAGAGCATGTACCCAAGCAAAATGCGCCAGTAAATACATTGGCTGGCAGCCATTGTGCAAATATATACAGGACCATGCACTCGTTGACCCGCCATAAGCTTGTAATCTACCATACTAGGCACTCACTTGCCCACCTTGGCTTATACAGGCTTGTAATCTATTATATTAACATATTAGGCACTCGCTGGACTGTCCTGATTGGCCACGCTGCTGGTCCTCACTAACCATCAGCAACTTGGACCTGCACGGCCTCCAGCAGCAGGTTAGAGCCGTGCAGTCGTGACATCACCTCGCAGTGGTATAGACCGGCGTCCTCCAGGCTTGCGTCACGGATGCGCAGCACTCCGTAACCATTCTGCGATGTGAAGGTATAGCGGGCGCTACGTGGGAGAGGTCTCAAGTTCCTACGCCAGGTCACGAAGGCAGGAGGGTAACTCGCAGCTCCACAAGAAAGAGTGATGTTGTCTCCTGATTGAACCGATATTTGAGTAGGTACGAGCATCTCTGCTTCAGGGCGCTCTATATAAAAGCAAAGGAAAACAAAACACAAAGAATATCTCAGCATAAGAATTCTTCTAGTGACTGCTCACTTGATATGCACACAACATACCGCATCGGCTCTCATCGTCCCCATTGGGGCAGTTGCTCGTACCATCACACAGAGAAGCACGAGGAATACAAGGACCTGCTGATGAGCACGCGTGCTGGTTGAGCTCACAGATGGCACTGGGGTTGCTGGCTTCTGTACGACAACAAAGTGGTATTATAAGCATTCAGTGCATGATTTTAATAGTTGGCCGACTGGCTAGAGCTCTTATGAACAGCTCAAGTCCGTGCAGTCATTCAGCTAGCAAACAATCTCTATTGTTGATTAATCTGTGGTTCTCCACAATGGTGAATGCTGTTCCATATATGGTGTCAGAATAATTCTCAAGTACACACAAAAATTAACCTAGGTCGCTAAGGGCAATCTATCTACAGATTGACTCACTGAAGGGGCATGTCCTGACATGACAAATATAAAGAGGTATGTCCTGACATAACAAATATAAAAAGGGGCACATCCTAACTTCTTCATGGAGTCTGTTAGTTTCTGCTCCGAGAATTATCCCACAGAGGTCCACCAAAGTTCAAAGTTATGGTCCACCTAATACTAGCCACACTTTCCCTGGACATCCTGTGGTCACAAGGTATGCACTAGCCTTATAACTGTTGATTAGTCATCTTTTACCATCTAGTTGAGAACTCTTACCATTTAGTTGAGATTCCCTTACCTGTTAGTTTTTAGCTAATAGGTTTCATTTATTTTACTTATGGCTACAACTTTGGAGCTCCATAGATTCTGCACATAAAGGGGGGGGGGGGGGGGGGGGGGACAATGGCATTTTTTACTTCTTTTTTTAAACTTATGGTTACCACTTTAGAGCGGTAGATTCTGCAAACTTTATGGTATGGACTTGATATATAGCTCAAAAGATAGGTCTCTCTGTGTGCTCTCTTTTAATACTAAAGTATTTTTCATAGATATAACTATAGGCTAAAGTGGACTCAAAACCTGAATGCCTGAAATCTCCACTCCTGATTGTAGATTTGACAGTGGCTAAAACGCGGTCAAGCGCGTGGTCAGCGCGTGGGTGAAAAATGAGTTTTATGGATTATTAATTAATTTTTTTATATTTTTTTTTTAATAACGAAATTCATTTTCCACCCGCGCGCTTGACCACGTACTTAAATTTTAACGCCTAATGAAAACACTCATTGCATAGAGGAGGGCCCACTGGTGCTAATTTCAACTCTCTAGCACTTGGCAATCTGGAGATATTTATGTGGAGGTTTCAAGCATTCAGGTTTTTGAGGTTCCCTCCTCCCGTAACTTGGCTATAGTTATACTTATGAAAAATATTTTAGTATCAACAGAGAGCACAAAGAGAGACCTATCTTTTGAGCTATATTATATCAAGTCCATACCATGAAGTTTACGGAATCTATGGAGTTATAAAGTGGTAACCACAACAAAAAACCCATTGTCTCCCCATACAGCTCAAAAGATATTTCAAATGTGTACTCTCTTTTCCTAAATAAGTATTGCATAAGGTATAACCATGCCGGCTGTCAACGTTGGGACCTCAAAACCTGCCCCAATTCTCTGTAGTTCTAGCTCTTAATTGGAAGGTGCTAGACAGTTGATATTGGCTAGAGCAAGGCCTATTCTAAGGATGAGTGTTTTCATTTGGCTGTAAAATGATTAACTGGTTGAAAATCAATTTCTTTCTGCAGCAAGAATTTCAATACACACGCTTGACCACTTACACCTTTAGCTACAGATACCTTTCCTATCAGGAGCCATACTTGCAGCGAATCAGGCCTTCAGGTGCACCCACTTTGGCTGCAGCTAACTTTGGCATAGTTATGGCTATCATTTATAGTTATCAAAAGAGAGAGCCCACAGAGAGAGCTATCTTTCGGGCTACCCATGTTAAATCCATGCACAGAATCTATGGAGCTCCAGAGTTTAGTCCCCTCCCCTTAACATGTGCAGTTCTGTCCGTTCATTAAAAAAAAATGTTTGCATCATAACAAGTACACAACCACTGCCACCAAATGCTCTTAGCCTTGCAACCACTGCTACTGCCATAGCCTTGCAACCACTGCCACCAAAGATGCCACAGCCCTGCAACCACTGCCACTGCCATAGCCTTGCAACCACTACCACCAAAGATGCCATAGCCCTGCAACCACTGCCACAAAAGAAGCCATAGCCCTACAACCACTGCCACCAAAGATGCCCTTAGCCTTGCAACCACTTCTACAAAGATGCCTTTAGCCACCTCCACCAAAAGATGCCATAGCCCTGCAACCACTGCCACCAAAGATGCCTTTAGCCACCTCCACCAAGAATGCCCTTAGCCCCCTACAACAACCACTGCCACCAAAGATGCCCTTAGCCTACAACCACTGCCACCAAAGATGCCCTTGGCCTTGCAACCACTTCCACCAAAGATGCCCTTAGCTTTGCCACTTCCACAAAGATGCCTTTAGCCACTGCCACCAAAAGATGCCCTTAACCCCCTACAACCACTGCCACCAAGGATACCCTTAGCCTACAACCACTGCCACCAAAGATGCCTTTAGCCACTTCCACCAAGAATGCCCTTAGCCCCATACAACCACTGCCACCAAAGATGCCTTAAGCCACTGAAAAGTTGCCCTTAATTAAACCCCTACAACCACTGCCACCAATGATACCCTTAGCCTACAACCACTGCTACCAAGGATGCCCTTAGCCTACAACCACTGCCACCAAAGATGTCCTTAGCCTTGCAACCACTGCCACCAAAGATGCTCTTAGCCTTGCAACCACTTCCACCAAAGATGCCTTTAGCCACTGTCACCAAAGATGCCCTTAGCTCTACAACCACTGCTACCAAAGATGCCCTAGCCCTAGCCGATATTAGGCTTTGGAAAGATAATCGTGGCACTGGACACGTGCTATAAGACAGCTCTTTATCAGCCGGTCTCTCTCCGGTTGGTAGTGAAGCTCTGAGTACAACCACACCAAAGTTGGTGAACAAAAACAACTCAGAAGAGATCACTTGCCTGACTCTCAACCCTTATAAGTCAAGGTATTTGTTAGTTTAAAAAATATATGTTTCTGAAATGACACTTTCCAAATAAGTCTGCCCACCGCCAGCCATGAGGCAACATAGTAGCTACATGCCACTGCCCACCTGGCCATGAGGCAACATAGTAGCTACATGCCACTGGCCACCTGCCAGCCATGAGGCAACATAGTAGCTACATGCCACTGCCCACCTGGCCATGAGGCAACATAGTAGCTACATGCCACTGCCCACCTGGCCATGAGGCAAACATAGTAGCTACATGCCACTGCCCACCTGGCCATGAGGCAACATAGTAGCTACATGCCACTGCCCACCTGGCCATGAGGCAACATAGTAGCTACATGCCACTGCCCACCTGGCCATGAGGCAACATAGTAGCTACATGCCACTGGCCACCTGGCCATGAGGCAACATAGTAGCTACATGCCACTGGCCACCTGGCCATGAGGCACATAGTAGCTACATGCCACTGCCCACCTGCCAGCCATGAGGCAACATAGTAGCTACATGCCACTGGCCACCTGGCCATGAGGCAACATAGTAGCTACATGCCACTGCCCACCTGGCCATGAGACAACATAGTAGCTACATGCCACTGCCCACCTGCCAGCCATGAGGCAAACATAGTAGCTACATGCCACTGCCCACCTGCCAGCCATGAGGCAACATAGTAGCTACATGCCACTGCCCACCTGCCAGCCATGAGGCAAACATAGTAGCTACATGCCACTGCCCACCTGCCAGCCATGAGGCAACATAGTAGCTACATGCCACTGCCCACCTGGCCATGAGGCAACATAGTAGCTACATGCCACTGCCCACCTGCCAGCCATGAGGCAAACATAGTAGCTACATGCCACTGCCCACCTGCCAGCCATGAGGCAACATAGTAGCTACATGCCACTGCCCACCTGGCCATGAGGCAACATAGTAGCTACATGCCACTGCCCACCTGCCAGCCATGAGGCAACATAGTAGCTACATGCCACTGCCCACCTGGCCATGAGGCAACATAGTAGCTACATGCCACTGCCCACCTGGCCATGAGGCAACATAGTAGCTACATGCCACTGCCCACCTGGCCATGAGGCAACATAGTAGCTACATGCCACTGCCCACCTGGCCATGAGGCAAACATAGTAGCTACATGCCACTGCCCACCTGGCCATGAGGCAACATAGTAGCTACATGCCACTGCCCACCTGGCCATGAGGCAACATAGTAGCTACATGCCACTGCCCACCTGGCCATGAGACAACATAGTAGCTACATGCCACTGCCCACCTGGCCATGAGGCAACATAGTAGCTACATGCCACTGCCCACCTGCCAGCCATGAGGCAACATAGTAGCTACATGCCACTGCCCACCTGGCCATGAGACAACATAGTAGCTACATGCCACTGCCCACCTGCCAGCCATGAGGCAACATAGTAGCTACATGCCACTGGCCACCTGGCCATGAGGCACATAGTAGCTACATGCCAAAAACACTCAGGTGCAACTGAGGCTGTCATGAGGTTCAACAATAGAAGCAGCTGCTGCCAAACTAAAAACACTAGCACACTAGCTGACTGGACTACACTAGCTTGATAGCAATCCCAAAGGAAGCACAACCACAGATATTACAGCACTTTGGACTGTGTTTCAAGTGCACACCATGAAGCTTTCTTGCTCGGAACTTTTAACCTGGAGTAGCCAACCATTTACCTTAATTACCTTAGGGGCAGGTAAAGGAAAGTGTGTTGACCGACACACACACACACACGCACACACACACACATGCACACACACACACACACACAACTCAACCATAGGATGTAATGCCTCACCATCTACCCCTTAACCAGTCACAAAATTATTACTGAACAATGTTTCTCACGTGTTCTAGTAACAGTACATGGCATGGCAACATGGCTCGAGGTGCAGCCATCATGGACCACTGCTAAAAGGCTCACCACACTTCCTGGGAACAGGAATGCTGCAAAACTCCAAGCTGATTGGCATGCAACTCAAGTTGCACTGAAGCAAGTCATGTGTTAGAGACACCTGATGCCCTGTACATTTGACTCTTTTATCCTCTCCTCCCTTCCCACAGATACGGAAGAATAGTACGCACAGCTCAGTAGCTCACACGGTGTATAATATACCGTGTGTGGGAGGCCACTTATCCGAACATGCCCGTCAACCGAATCCTAAAAGAAGCCCCTCCCAATGCAAGGATGGCCACACCCATGGAAGTGCTGGCTACATTCGATGTGTAGTGGAGCCTCGCTTAATTAAACTGGCAGTGTGAGACCAAAAGGTGACTGTGATTTTGAAACTGCCCGTAGCTCAGAATTTGCAAATTATTCGACTGAAGTGCATGTATGTGTGGCTAGACACTGGCCATGCACACATCAGCATAAACATGCAGTGCATGTATGTGTGGCTAGACACTGGCCATGCACACATCAGCATAAACATGCAGTGCGTGTATGTGTTGCTAGACACTGGCCATGCACACACACACCATAAACGCTAAATAAATTTATGAGTCAGGCTTGGTCAAATAAAGAGGAGTGGTTTGTTCCGTTGTCTGCACTCTCTGCAGCAGTATCCCTCCACTTTCTTACAAGTAAGAGGTGTAATGATCAGTGTCAGACTGGCCTTACAGCCTCTTCAAAGCAGTCTGAAAATGCATCAGCTAATCATATTTATAGACCAAGTATACAAACAGGCCCCACCAGGAACCCATAAAAAGCCATGCCTAAGAAGTACCCTTGTACTTGGGAAGAAATCTTGAAGATGAAAGAGCGATGAAGAGGGAAGAGCGGCTTTCACCAGGGAGACATGGAGATGGCACTTCAAGTCACTCCAAGTCCTGCCGGAGTGTCCTTCTCCACCACAGCAGACAATTAGAAAGCCAGCCCCCTCATCCTGCTTGAGGACCTGCCAGTGTTCATGCACCACCTTTGGTCTGCGCTGGGTACCGAGGCAGGTAGGGTTTTATCTGAGGAAGGGCACCCATCCCTCCTCCCCCTCCCCTCTCCCCCCCCCTCTCCCAACAAAAGGACAAAAGAATATGTCTCTAACCACCAGTAAACATCAGATAACAACAAAAAAAAGGCTAGCTTTAATTGGCTGACAAAAGAACCACACTAATTATTAAATGCCTTCAATGAGGTGCTGATTAGCTGGCAGTTAGTGGAAGTAGGTGTTAATTAAGATCAACCTGTCACTTGTGCTTGGTGAAGATAAACCTGCTCTCCCATAAGGCAGCCCATAAATTTGTCCTACTTCAACTATGTTCCTCCATCACTCCGTCAGAATGAAATTGTTCTTGATAAAACCAGTGAGGAGAGATCTTTGTCAAGGCTGGAGAGCTTCTCATGACTTCTCCCATTACAAGGCAGGAGTAGAGCTCCCCTTGTATTGTAGCAATAGTAGTAGCAACAGTCGTAGTAATAGTAGTAGTAGTAGTAGTAGTGGTAGTAGTAGTAGTAGTAGTAGTAGTGGTAGTAGTAGTAGTAGTAGTAGTAGTGGTAGTAGTAGTAGTAGTGGTAGTAGTAGTAGTAGCTGTAGTGGTACTGTACTAATGTAGTAGTACAGTATTACTAATAGTAGTAGTAGTAGTAGTAGCAGTATAGTTTTACTAATAGATCAGTGCTGTACTGGGCCCTATGCTAAGGCCTGGACAAGGACTAGAGCAATGCAACCTAATAATTTCAAGTTGAAATAATCGAAATTTGTTACTTCTTTTACACACACCCTCTCCTCATCGCACCTTCACTTGCCACTCAATGACCTGCATTCATTACTAGCAGTGGCAGTAGTAGTATAGTAGCAGTAGTAGTAGTGCAGTAGCAGCAGCAGTAGGGTGGTAGCAGTAGTAATAGTGTAGTAGTAGTTGCAGCAATAATAGTATAATAGCAGTAACAACAGCAGCAGTAGTGTAGTGTAGCATTAGTAATATAGAAGTAGTAATAACAGTATAGTAGTAGTAACAGTATAGTAGTAGTAACAGTATAGTAGTAGTAGCAGTATAGTAGTATTAACAGTATAGTAGTAGTAACAGTATAGTAGTAGTAACAGTATAGTAGTAGTAACAGTATAGTAGTAGTAACAGTATAGTAGTATTAACAGTATAGTAGTATTAACAGTATAGTAGTAGTAACAGTATAGTAGTATTAACAGTATAGTAGTAGTAACAGTATAGTAGTAGTAACAGTATAGTAGTAGTAACAGTATAGTAGTAGTAACAGTATAGTAGTATTAACAGTATAGTAGTAGTAACATTATAGTAGTAGTAACAGTATAGTAGTAGTAACAGTATAGTAGTAGTAACAGTATAGTAGTATTAACAGTATAGTAGTAGTAACAGTATAGTAGTAGTAACAGTATAGTAGTATTAACAGTATAGTAGTAGTAACAGTATAGTAGTAGTAACAGTATAGTAGTAGTAACAGTATAGTAGTAGTAACAGTATAGTAGTATTAACAGTATAGTAGTAGTAACAGTATAGTAGTAGTAACAGTATAGTAGTAGTAACAGTATAGTAGTATTAACAGTATAGTAGTATTAACAGTATAGTAGTAGTAACAGTATAGTAGTATTAACAGTATAGTAGTAGTAACAGTATAGTAGTAGTAACAGTATAGTAGTAGTAACAGTATAGTAGTAGTAACAGTATAGTAGTATTAACAGTATAGTAGTAGTAACATTATAGTAGTAGTAACAGTATAGTAGTAGTAACAGTATAGTAGTAGTAACAGTATAGTAGTATTAACAGTATAGTAGTAGTAACAGTATAGTAGTAGTAACAGTATAGTAGTAGTAACAGTATAGTAGTATTAACAGTATAGTAGTAGTAACAGTATAGTAGTAGTAAAAGTATAGTAGTATTAACAGTATAGTAGTATTAACAGTATAGTAGTAGTAACAGTATAGTAGTAGTAACAGTATAGTAGTAGTAACAGTATAGTAGTAGTAACAGTATAGTAGTAGTAACAGTATAGTAGTAGTAACAGTATAGTAGTAGTAACAGTATAGTAGTAATAACAGTATAGTAGTAATAACAGTATAGTAGTTGTAACAGTATAGTAGTAATAACAGTATAGTAGTAGTAACAGTATAGTAGTAGTAACAGTATAGTAGTATTAACAGTATAGTAGTAGTAGTAACAGTATAGTAGTAGTAACAGTATAGTAGTAATAACAGTATAGTAGTTAATAACAGTATAGTAGTAGTAACAGTATAGTAGTATTAACAGTATAGTAGTAGTAACAGTATAGTAGTAGTAACAGTATAGTAGTAGTAACAGTATAGTAGTAGTAACAGTATAGTAGTAGTAACAGTAATATTATAGTAGTTGTAGTAACAGTATAGTAGCAGTAACAGTATAGTAGTAATAACAGTATAGTAGTAGTAACAGTAATATTATAGTAGTTGTAGTAACAGTATAGTAGTACAGTAATACTATGGTAGAGGTAATACAGTAGAACCTCTCAGTATAGCAAACACTTTGGGTCCAGAAGGTGTTCGTTATACAGAAAGTAGTTGACATAATTTTTTATTATGTTATTTATTGTTGTTTTACATGTTTAATGTTTAATGGTGGGGAGATCGGGGGTTGGGGGGTTGGGTGGGGTGGGGGGTTTGAGTTATGTGAGTTTGCTTCTTGGTATTTAAACACGCCAACATAGCAGAGGATCTTAGTTTAAACATGCCAACACAGCAGAGGATAGGATCTTAGTTTAAACACGCCAACACAGCAGAGGATCTTAGTTTAAACACGCCAACATAGCAGAGAATCTTAACACGCCAACACAGCAGAGGATCTTAGTTTAAACATGCCAACACAGCAGAGGATCTTAATTTAAACATGCCAACACAGCAGAGGATCTTAGTTTAAACACTTCAACATAGCAGAGGATCTTAGTTTAATTAAACATGCCAACACAGCAGAGGATCTCACACCAACACAGCAGAGGATCTTAGTTTAAACATGCCAACACAGCAGAGGAGCTTAGTTTAAACACGCCAACATAGCAGAGGACCTTAGTTTAAACACGCCAACACAGCAGAGGATCTTAGTTTATACACACCAACATAGCAGAGGATCTTAGTTTAAACATGCCAACACAGCAGAGGATCTTAGTTTAAACACGCCAACATAGCAGAGGATCTTAGTTTAAACACGCCAACATAGCAGAGGATCTTAGTTTAAACATGCCAACACAGCAGAGGATCTTAGTTTAAACATGCCAACACAGCAGAGGATCTTAGTTTAAACACGCCAACATAGCAGAGGATCTTAGTTTAAACATGCCAACACAGCAGAGGATCTTAGTTTAAACATGCCAACATAGCAGAGGATCTTAGTTTAAACACGCCAACATAGCAGAGGATCTTAGTTTAAACACGCCAACATAGCAGAGGATCTTAGTTTAAACATGCCAACACAGCAGAGGATCTTAGTTTAAACATGCCAACACAGCAGAGGATCTTAGTTTAAACATGCCAACATAGCAGAGGATCTTAGTTTAAACACGCCAACATAGCAGAGGATCTTAGTTTAAACACACCAACATAGCAGAGGATCTTAGTTTAAACATGCCAACACAGCAGAGGATCTTAGTTTAAACACGCCAACATAGCAGAGGATCTTAGTTTAAACATGCCAACACAGCAGAGGATCTTAATTTAAACATGCCAACACAGCAGAGGATCTTAGTTTAAACACTTCAACATAGCAGAGGATCTTAGTTTATTAAACATGCCAACACAGCAGAGGATCTCACACCAACACAGCAGAGGATCTTAGTTTAAACATGCCAACACAGCAGAGGAGCTTAGTTTAAACACGCCAACATAGCAGAGGACCTTAGTTTAAACACGCCAACACAGCAGAGGATCTTAGTTTATACACACCAACATAGCAGAGGATCTTAGTTTAAACACGCCAACATAGCAGAGGATCTTAATTTAAACATGCCAACACAGCAGAGGATCTTAGTTTAAACACACCAACATAGCAGAGGATCTTAGTTTAAACACACCAACATAGCAGAGGATCTTAGTTTAAACACGCCAACATAGCAGAGGATCTTAGTTTAAACATGCCAACACAGCAGAGGATCTTAGTTTAAACACGCCAACACAGCAGAGGACCTTAGTTTGTTCAAAAGCATTAATTGGACACTGCTAGTGTTTGGTGCTGCTCAAGGTAACGAATGCACACATCAAGGGCATCCACAGCTTCTTTGTGACTGGGTCCTGGTTCTTCAGATTCATCGTTTGAAGACTCATCCAGGTTGGATTGTGAAGCATGCTGAACAATTTCTTTATCCGTACGATCTTCATCCTAATCCTCTAGCCATTCCTGCACTTCACTAGAGGACACTGACAATTCAGTGCCCATGTCAAAAATAGAACATGCACCATCAGTATCAGCTGAAGCCCCTGAAGTGTCAGTGCCAGCTGGATTGGATGTGGAATTGACTCCGCCCTAATGTCATCCCAAGTCTATGCACACATGTAAATACAGTCTTTGATATTTAAATCCTTAACAAACTGCTGGGGTGTGCCCTCTTCAAGAGATAACAACAACTTTTGTAGAGAGCATGTTTGTATCATCTCTTGAGGTTTTCTAGCACACTTATCGGCTGAATAAGACATGGCTAGCCTTAAAAGAGTCTTCACCATCATCAGGCAGATAACCGAACATCCTTGCCTTCTCCATTAAATATAAGAGGTCCACTTATCGGAGAGCCCTTTGCTCTCTTCTTCGTGAACCATAAGTATAGCAGTAGTAACAGTATAGTAGTAATAATAGTAACGGAGGGGTTAATATTGGTTGTCTCAAGGTCCAAATCTGATCTGTGATTAGGTACGACAAAGCAACAGAGCAGGGTGTGGCCTCCACTACACACTAACAACCACGAATATTTCCCCACGAATCATTGCTAGTCTCCACCATCTGCAGATATCTGTATATTATAATGATTGTAACTTGAACCTCATTTTTACCAATATATATTTTTTTATGTTGTGTGATATTACAACTGCTCCTTCAATTAATAAAGAACATAAACAACTGACAGAATGTAGTACATGTCCCAGAGAACGTCATGGCAACATGTCATCTGCTACTGGCTAACTGCTCTGACTTACCACACGATTCTTCATCGCTAGAATTACTGCAGTCAGCCAGCCCATCACAGACACTCTGCAAGGACACACATTTCTCCTCCGAAGCACACCTACACACACACACACACACACACCACCACCACCACCACCCAATAATATGCACGTCAAATCTTCAACTCATGAAAGATATCATCCCTCCAAGCAATAGTGTCCCTAGGGCCAAGCCTAGAGCAGGACTAGAGGATGGACCAGGTAGAGCAAGGGTCAAGTTAGTTAGTGCTATGGTAAATAATAATAGTAATACAATGACTTCTTTGATAATAATCATAGACTTATTGCTCACTCGACAGTTATAGGCTAGACCATCAGCCGAAACATTGAGTGAGCAAATGTAAGTTGATAGTCAAGGAAGTCATTGCATCTACACAATGTCAACATCTACACAATGTCAACTGAGAGTTTGTTGGGAATAACAACAACAACAACAACAACAACAACAACAATGAGTGAATAAATAATCAAAAACATCTGTGAAAATGTCACCTTCTTCAGTCGCACCGACCGACACATGCTATTATCTCACCTCATTTACTCAAAGTGGCAAATGCACCACAAACACACATTCACTCTAAGCACGTGTGACAAACTATGGGATGTGAGTGCAGCCATTTACTTCAGACATTTGGGAGATGCAGCTAGGCACACACACCACACCACCACACCACACCACACCACACCACCACACCACACCACACCACCACACCACACCACACCACCACACCACACACCACACCACACCACCACACCACCACACCACACCACACCCACACCACCACACACACACCACCACACACACACCACCACACCGCACCACCACACCACACCACACCACACACCCACACCACACCACCACACCGCCACACCACACCGCCACACCACACCAACACACCACACCACACAGCCACACCACACCACACCACACCACACCACACCACCACCACACCACCACACCACACCACCACACCACACCACACCACACCACACCACATGTGCAGACTATTAATAATTTCGTGATTTCTTGTCACAGTGACTTAAATGTCACACATCTCCTCAGAGTTCAAAGGACAGGAGATGCTGAGGCTGAGAACAATGAGGCCACAAAAATTACCAGGCACAATATAGCAGATTCTGTCTGGACCTGTATGGTCAGCAGTATGAAACATCACCATAGTCTAATTGAATATATATACCTCTAAACTTTACACTCTCACTCTCTCTCTCACAAACACACACACACACACACACAATAACTTTTTTTAACATGCTTATTAGCTCCTTCTAGTCAGAAATTTAGTGAACTACAATTTTGAGCTATTTAAATTTAAATTTAAAACCCCAAAAAGCATGCACTCGGCTATTACTCACATATGGCTCTTTTGCCATACTTGATGTGGTTAAACTGGTAGACTACTCTCCCGCACAACACACGACAGGCCCATAGGAAGCAAATCTGAACCTGAAGGGCCAGCAAAACCACACTCGTTCTACTGTCTCCACTCCCCATCCGTCACACTTTTAAAATAAAGTCGACCACTTTTCAATGCCATAGTTGTCGCAATAACAATTAATTATATATAGGCACCATGCAGGGAAGGAAGAATACTCACTCAGGCCCAGATAAATGTTTTTGGATCGCATTAATTTCTGAAATAACGTCTATGATCTTTTCTACAGCTGCTGCTCTAGCTCTTGCTCTCTTGCATGCCAGACCAACAGTGAATCTATGAGAGAACTCCTTTATTACTGAGTAATTATATACTAAAGCCACAGAAATGGTACAGGCATTAGTGGAGGATATAGGATGTTCAAAAGGGGCTTGCAAATGATGAAACCTGTCTCGTGAAACCAGGTATTTTACCAAATTGTTACATTTGAAAAAGACTCTGGCTTGTAAGGCTAAGCCTCCACTCCCTCCACTATACAGGGGGGGGGGGGGGGGGGGGGGGATGCACGAAAATGAGGCCAGAATTGAATTGCATACTGAACACCAAAAGGATATGAATATGTTAGATTGTCCAAAAGGGTGGAACAAAATAGTCCATTTATGTAACACACTAATATGATTGACCTATCCTTGGCTTACATGACCGTTAGACAGATCATATCCAGCATTATTTGGGATGATATGCTCTGTCTCTGATTCACATGTTTATGACGCCATTTCACATACCTGTACTGGTCTAGATTGCAGGTCAGTTGTGTGCAGACAGACTCATCCTCACCTCCAGGGCAGTCTGGCATGCCATTACAGACCACACTCTCTGCTATGCACAGGTCATTAGACTGACATAAGAACTGCCTACCAGGGCACACTGCAACACATATTCAAATAAAGGGTAGATACTGCAACAATCTGTCAAGCTGCAAATTCGGTTTTTAGCTGACTAGGGTTGCATTACCTGTTCCAGATGCGCCCATTTGGTGCTGTAAAATGAGAACTACATTTTACGATCGATCAGTTTGATTTATCATTACAATATATATATGCCTGTGATCACCCCTGCATGCATCCGAAGTGCCTACTCTTACCTGTGCGCTGAGCTGCAAAGTCAAGCTCACCAACAGCAGCAGAAGTGCAGACATTGCTACCTTCATCTCCAACTTATTTTAGGCCTGTAGCTATAAACGACTACAGCTCAGCCGCTCAAAATCTCCTGCACAAAAAAAGTCAATAATATTATTATGCGCAACCGAGCGAGCTTCGTGGGCGTCGAGCGAGCTTCGTGGGCGTCGGGCTAGCAGCGTATCTAGGCGGCGGCAGCAGTCAGGCCACTTATTGTGTGAACTGTCTAACCTCAACCATCCTTCCCCCCTCCAAATTTGTATATATAAAAAACAAAGAATATTTGTTTCTTGTGACACCTGTGTCTGCTCTCACTATTGTTTAAAATTCATTAGATACCGATTTGTCTTTTGCACATGTAGGATCTTCAAACTCTCTTGTAACATGGTTGGCCTCAAATATAACTTCATCAGCACATAGCAGTGAAGGTTTTTTACATAAGTTGCAGGCATAACAAGAACTGATTTAATCAATTTCACCACTTACTTAACAGCACCAGCTCAGAGCAGCCTTTCTATTCAGGTAATTTCGAGATATCTATTACACGAGTGTCTACAGTTGTGAATCCAACTTGTCAAGCTCAACACCTGTCTTTAACTCTGCCATGAAATCTTCATTCTTTGCATTTGAGAATTGAGCACTGGTAGCTACACTCCTGGCAGGTCAAATTTCTCTTTAATGGACCCACCTATTAATTAGATTTGGCGGTGGGTCAATGCTTGAAGCTGGTGCTCTATCTTCATACCTACAGGGTCATTTTTGTTTGTTTGCAGCCATTTTCTTGATCCTCTTCCAGAATATTTCTAAAGTGTCATCAGGATATCATTGGTGACAGTCCTGGCTACAACTAACTGTCCTTCTTCTGCTGAAAATGGTTATGCTGAAGAATTCTGCACAAGTTATATCACTCTGACACGAGAGTGTCTCTCCAAGAAGGAGGCCATAAAGAATTAAAAAAGTGATCATCTCTTTGGTGACACCTGCTCCTCTGATATAAGCAATAGTCTGTGTGCTTTACGAGTCACAAACTTTATCTCAAGCATTCCATAGTTCTGGATCATAGTTCTGAATAATAGCTCTGAATAATGCTATTCATGGAATCAGTTCTAACATTCTCAGGCTTACCTACAGTTGGAGTTAGAGAATGATGACTCTAAACAGTATGTCACTGTGAATACACACAAGGGGTTATTTCAGTACAACAGGCTACCCTTTGAAGTATCAGCTGCTCCATCTATTTTTCAAAGGTACATACATAGAAAACCTGTTACAAGGGTGCAAGGGTGTTTCTGTGCATCTAGATGGTATTTTAGTGACTGGGAGCATGGCAAAATGAGTATATGGAAATCTTGATTGTGTCTTGGGAAAACTAGAATTAGCAGGAGCCAAGGCTAACTGCTCATTTATGTTGCCTAAAGTTGAAGACCTTGGGAATGTGATTGACAAGGATGGTTTGCACCCACTGAAGAGAAAATTCTGGCTATTAAAGAAGCCTAAGAACAACTAATATCACTCAGTTGAGAGCCTTCTTGGGTATTATTTATTATTATGTAAGGTTCAGCCTAACCTATCTGCACAGCTGTCTCCATTGTATTAATTACTATGTAAAAACTCAAAGTGAGTTTGGACAAGCAAGCAAGATCAGACTTTTGTAGTGGAGAGTGTTACAAGCTAACTCACTATTGGTCCACTATGATAGTGCAGAACCCCTTATCATAGCATGTGATGTATCTTAATATGGTTTGGGTGCAGTACTTTCACATGTAATGGACAATGACCAGTTGCTTAGACTTGTAGAACTCTGAGCGCACCTGAGAAAAATTACTCACAGCTAGAAAAAGGAGGGTTAGCGATAATATTTGGTGTTCCCCAAATTTCTTACCTGCCTCTAAGGTGGATCATTAATTATTGAGTCTGACCATCAACCTCTGTCATACCTGTTTAGACAAATTCCACCCCTTGCATCATCACGAATTCAAATGGACACTTACTCTGGGCACTTACAGGTATACAATATGCTACAATGCTGGCAGGTAATGCTTGTGCTTGGAGTAGATTACCTAGTCAGGTGACAACTTCCTTAGTAAAACTACCCCATCTGTTGAATAAAATTGGAAATGACTAGCTAGTATTAGTGTGGCAGACGTCAATGGACAATACTTAGAGCAATGTGGGATTTTAAATTATTGCACGTTCTCCCGCCACACAATGCTAGTAATGTTTGAAATAACATATGTTAAAGGAGGAGAAGGCACTCTTATGTTTTGTTGAAAATTGTTTGGTCTGCTAATTGTTTCCACAAATAGTTCCGGCAGTATTTGTGGATATTTAAAAAGTAGTGGTAGACTAATTTTGCCATTGTAGCAAAAGTTCAGGGTTTCTATATTTAACCATCACATGATGTGTTACACAGTCTTAAATGTGAGGTCATGTAATATGTTGCACACTCTAATGCAGGGGAGGAGGAAGCTCGGCTGCATTGGTAAGGCCAATGAAACCACGCCCACTGAAACTACGCCCCCTAGACGGTGTGCCAAAGAAACATGTGTTACAGGAACAGGAAATAGAAATATGAAGTGCTATCGTATTCATTACATTGTTTTATTGTTTTACAGTTTTAGGGATCTCCCTCCTAGTATAAGCCCTGACTAGACTCTAACCCCCCAAGAGGACATATGAGATAGAGCGAACTATCTGAGCTATATAGTCTAAACAAAGTCACCATGATCAACATTTAATTAATGAACACAGGTGATTCTTCATGTTGACTAGCCAATTCTGATTGGCCAGAAAATAGTGTTTGATGCATTACTATTGACATTATATCATTATGGACTGACTAGCTATGTACCAGGCAGTAGCCTATTCAAAGGAGCTGGTATTACTTACAAGTGTCCAGTTATTGTGAATTATGTTATCCTATTTCTAAGAGATAGCAGGATTCTGAAATTCTTGAAATCCGGCCCAGGTTGGTGGGATTCTCCCCTGCAATATCAGAGGTACTAGCTATTGCTAATGCTAAGTTTGTTGCAATCAGGAGGGCAGCAGTCACGTTTGTCAACTACGCACGCGCAGCAATAAATAAAAAAATTTTAAAAAAAAATTAAATTTTTTTTATTTTTTTTAAAATAAATTAAAAAAAGTGCAATAATATTGCTACGGCCATGGCCGTAGTGGCCGTACCGCTTGCGCCGCCCCTGTTAAATGGGGTAGCATCACAGTGCTGGCACACTGTGGAAGGTAAAGTTTGATTGCTAAGACTATCACTTCTACTTCTTCTCGCTAGTGTCGGCCTTTCTCTGTTGAGCTCTCTCCAGACCTTTCATTTGTCTGAGCCTTTCTCTGTTCTGCTCTCTCCGAACATTCCTTTCATCATGTGGTAATGCTGGTCTTCTCTCTCTCTTTCCCATTCCCTATTAGATAAAACGATACTTGCTCTTACATTTTCATCCAGTTTAATGTTAGTTACCTAATGCAACATGCCACATCTACCCCAGTGTTAAATTTGAGCTTCCTAGCTTCAAAACTGTAGCTGCATGAACACACATAAACTAGTAGATATTGTGAAGGATTTGGATAGGGGCAAGGCCCATGGTTCTGATTATGAGATGCTAAAATGGCGGGAGTAGGATGGTGGAAGTGTTGTGCTCGCATGTTAATTTGGTGATGAGAGTCTAAGTATTGGCCTGAAGATTGGAGCCGATTTAAAGCTGGGGATGAGGAGGTGGGTGGTAATTAGGAGAATAGCTCTGGGGAGTTGTGTGGCAAAAGTGATGGCAAGAGTGCTGGCAGGTAGGCTCAGTAGGTTAGCAGAGAAACATGTACTAACAGAGGATCAGTGTGGATTTAGGCCAGGGAGAGGATGTGCTGACCAGTTGTGTTGAAGGGTGTGTGTGTGACACTTTGAGGTCACATGGACAACTGACATTTCTGGCATTTCTGGACGTAAGCAAGATATATGATACTGTGTGGAGAGAAGGATTGTGGATGAAGATGAGATGATACGGAATTCATGAAGAATTTTGTCAATATGTGTCGTGAGTGTTATTGTGTGGAGAAGTATCTACGTGGTTTAAAGTGGAGGCAAAACTGAAATAGGGTTGTCCTTTGTCACCAGATCACTATAGTGTAGCTATAGCTATATGAAGGGATTGTTTTGGAGGAAAAAGTGTTATGGATTGAAGTGGTGGTGGTGCCATGGGTTGCTGTATGCAGATGATGTTGTATTGTAAAGGGGAGATCAGTTGGAATACAAGTGATATTGGATGTGATGGGAAAGTACAGAGATTTAGGTTTAATAGTGAGAAGAATAAGCCAATGATGGTGAAAGTGTGTGGAGGAGAATGGAAGATTGATGAGGAGAGAATGAAGTTTTCAAGTATCTTGGGGTATAGTTTGACAGACGGATGAGAGAAAATGTTCATTTGGAGAAGAGGGAAAAAGAGAGAAATAGAGGGCAAATTTTTTTTATGAGCAGGGGAATGGAGAGATGGAGATTGGCAGAGGTAATTATGGGTGTTACTAGCTAGGTCATGTCTGGTAGATGCATCTGAAGTGTGCTGATGGGGGAAAGGCAGCTTGCAAGAATTGGAATCTCAAGAGAATGTTGAATATAATCTAGCTAAAGAAGAGTTTGGACAACAAAGATATGGGACAAGGTTCAGAGCCAGGGGAAGTGAGGTTGATATTTAGGTCAAGGACAGCATTAGCAAGATTCTTGGATTGCCTGGAGATGGTAAGCATGAGCTATGTAATGAAGGTGTTGTAATTTCTTGATGCACTGTGGGGAGTTTGCTGGTGATTGTTGGATATGGTCGAGGGCATTGAAGGGGCTGAAGAGTGGTTAGCAGAATAGAAATGAGGATGGTGAAGGGAGAGAACAGCCCTAATGTTGGTTAGATTAGTACGGGTGAAGGAAGAGGTGGTTGTGCAGGGTAGACAGAATTGTTATGGGAAATGTGCTCAACTGGTGGGAGGGAGACTTGATGTTTGGTACACCCCTCCCCCCCATCCCAATCTGTAATCACTCCCAATCTGTAATCACCAAACTAACTCTTTCTCTTTGTCCATTTTTTATTGAACAATTCATGGGGGAGGGGGGAGGGGTCAGCAGTCATTGACACTATTCTCAACATAAGTCAACATAAGAATGTTTTCTCATTTCTCTTGGGGCCTTCTGCAACACCAATGGCCGAGACTTCGGGCCTAGGGGTAACTCAACGCCCAATACTGTATGCGTCTTTTGACAATGGCTAACAAAATTACGCAACATGGTGACGTTTCCAACTAGCTACATTAGAGCTTACAGAGTTGTTGGCGAGGCTGCCCCCTCCATCCTAATCCCAAACTCTCTTTATCCCTCTCTTCAAGTCATTATAGTATAGTTTTTCTTCAGCAGTCCTCGTCACTTTTTTGTATGTATATATTATATATATATAGTACTTAGTGATCTTGCTCACTCGACATTTCGGCTAGATGGTGTAGCATTCATCTTTCCTGCTCTTTTATTTACATTCCCTGACCACTTGGAAAATTGTGAATTATAATAACAATAAAAATAACAATAACAACACAATAATATATGATGGTGGTAGTGGTGATGATGATGATTATGAGTAATAATAACAACAACAACAACAACAACAATAATAATAGTCTCTTGGGACATAATTCATAAAATACCTTGGCCACAGAATTCGGACCGAGTTGCCTGGTAAAGTAAAATCCCTTGCTTGTCTTACGCAGCGAATGTCAGTGGCACAGAGATGAAACTCTATTTCTACTTTGGGGTCCATTGGTGGGTAGTGTTACCTTAGTTACCTGTTTTATAATAAAATAAAAAATAGAATAAAAATAATAATAATAACAAACACCCACACACATTAATCTTCCACCCCTGACAAAAGACAAAGACTCCAACACCTAAGCAGCATTCCCATGTTGCACTGCCACAGAAATCCTCTGAGTGAGATGTTGATGCGAGTTTTTATCAGAAGTTGCTGACCTCAGGCGGCACTCCAACTCCCTGAAGAAAGTCTTTGTTTTTAAGGGTCCACACATTAACACGGCCACAGGCACAAAACTGTATGTCAAGTCCAGGTGGGCGTACTTCAAACTCTTTGCCTGGGCTACCATTGCACCAGTCTCAGTGACAGTGGCCACAAGGTTGGATGGGGCAAAGGTGTCACCACAAGTGGTATCCCATACTAAGAGTCTACCACTTGACCAATGATGGACATATACCATCAGCTTTCCATCCGACCCAAGCAGTCCTGAGGGCTCCAGCCACGAAGGGACATTTACAGAAGTTAATGAATGGTGTAGGACATCGTTTAAACCATGGCGAGAAAGCCTTCCCTGACTCTGTCTGCAGCTCAACCTGTGAGTACCAAACTGGTCAACAACTGCTCTACAGTGTGGCTGGCACAGGGGTTCTCCAAGGCATAGCCCAACAGCTATATATGTGAACTGTGTCATCACTCATTCAGAGACTCAGTGAGGAGGTTGGAAGGGCATAGCCAGGCACCTGACTCACATGCTGACACTGCCAGGAGTTGAGCTCTGGTCTTGGGATCACTAGCATTCCATAAAAGACACTCCACCCTTATTAGAATACGAGGAATGTCCCATGACTTCTGCTGGCAGGAAGCAGGCTGTGTTGGAGGAGACTGGCTAAGTTCATCACCTGAGAATGAAGAGCAAAGACATGCCTAATCAGATTGGATAATCCATCAGCAGAAGCAGAGGGAGCAAGATTCCCCCATGATTCATTGGGAGGGTGACCTGTAGCCAAGAGAAGTCATTGTTCTGAAAATCTATGTTTGTGATACTGCTGAGGATCGATGATCATGTGCTGGGAGATGACTGGAAAAGAAACAGGGAGTCGAGCAAAGAATGCGCATCATCTTAGGGATAGCAAATGAGTAAGGTAACAGTGTGATAGCATCACGTGAATGCAAATGACAAAGTCTATCACCCATCAACTGCAGCAGCTCTGTCTTCTCAGCATCCACTGATTGTAAACCTCCAATAGGAGAGTCCAAGAGGTTGTCATTCTCTGGGTTAATGATGCAAACTCAAGGAAGAGCAACCACGACAATCCCTCTCGAGGTAGGATCCTAGCTGATCAGTTCAGTCTTCTCTCTGTTCATCTCCAGGCCCAGAGCACCTGCTTCAACCTCAACATCTTCATGGTTACCTCCCAGAGCTCCAACATCCAGATAGAAAACAGAGAACTCAGACCTACCTCAGGTTTTCATACACCTTATGGATAGAAAGGCAAATGAGGAGGGGCTCCAACAGGTCGCCCTGCTGAACCCCTTCTGAAGAGAACCACCTTATCACTCCATAAGAGGAAAGATGTCGAGCAGTATACTGAGTGGACAAAAGGGAGAAGCTCAAAAATATAGCTGCTCCCTCTACGGCACACATTATCATGTCCCAGCGAATACGAAGGTATTCCGGAAGTCCACTTTCATGATCATGAGTCTTACTAAATGTCTCACTAAATGGATACTACACAATTCCTCTGAGCAAGCAGGTTGATCTGTACATCTTGCATTGGATCACGAATTGACAATTCATTGCACACTATTATGATAGCTTACTAGTAGCACTCCATGTTACGGAGGAATTTTTTTTAACTTGGTGCACTTTCTTTGATAAAAGTAAGGTCAAAATTGGATCAAGAGATTCATGAGTTCTCTGGAATATCTAGTAAAGGATTCACTGAAGGTTGGTCCTTCTGATATTTATGTTACAGTGACTATATAGCACAATTTGTGGTGATTTTAACTACTTAATTAAGTCAACTAGTGCTTCAGCCATAGGAAGAGGTTGACTCCCAAGATGTGTCGTCACTGTAATAATGACCTATCACACTTCTTATTGTGAGCTTGGATAGAATCTCAACTTCCATAGACCTGCACATCTCAAAGCTGTGAAGTTGTTCAATTTTAGACTATATACGTAAGTCTCTTGTTTCCAATACTCAGCATGAGTCAACTTTGCACCATTGTGCAGATTCCCACTGTAATAATAAATTTTAAAATGTCCTCTGTAACAGTATATATTATACCATCAATCCATGTCCTCGGATGTGAGTGGTAGGCTAGGTGCTAACTGTCTGTCTGTCCTTGAATCAAAGCTACTCAAGTGTTGTGGATCGTCTCTCCACATTGCCAAGATGAAATGTTTTCTCCTTCTTCTCTTCTTCTTTCCTTTCTTTCCAGATCTTATCTTGCTATTCTTCTTGGTCCATGCTATTTTCTTTATTCATGACCTTCTCAATAATTAACTTGAAATTTACTCTCTCGACATTTAAACTAGATGCTCTATCCTTCAGCAGGAATAATGACTCGCCTGAGATGCTACCCCAAGGCATGAACAGATGGCTGGTGAATCTGACAGTCTATCTCCAACTCAGGAAGAAATGCTTGCTTTGGGTCTTAACTTTCTCCCTGCTCCTAAGAATTTACCTTTGATGGACACCATAGCTGTGGTGGAAGAGATGGCCAGGAAGCTGGAGGATGACAAGGCACATGAGCTTTGAGGAAGAATAGGTAGAATTTTGAGAAGTAAGGAAACCAAAGGACAACCTGACAAAGGAGCAGAAAAAGGTCCTGGAAGAGATGAGGAGGATAGAAGAGATCATGATCCTGCCAGCAGATAAGGCAAGACAACAGTCCCAATGACAAAAAGAGTTATATTTCAAAGCTGACAGGAATGCTGGAGTCCAAGACATATAGAACACTGAGAAGAATCCTAATGCAGGAAAGCAAGGCGAGGTCATGTACTGAAGAATAATTGTCTTTGAATTCACTCCCTAGTATATATAGACTTGAATCTTCCATTATCTATTATATAATATCAACTAAACTTGTTATTTCTTAATCACTTCATTTCAAACTTCGATCCAAATAATTCATGCCCTTATCATTTTCTATATAATTATGTCCATGTAACAAATGCACTAATCCCCCCCTAACTTCCACCACTTAAATCTGGCTACTTGATTTTACTTGTAGACAATCAGTACTCTTTCTCCCTAATCATGGTCACCGCTCATGTACTGTAAAGTGATGATAATAATAATAATAATAATAATAATAATAATAATAATAATAATAATAATAATAATAATAATAATAATAATAATAATAATAATAATAATAATAATAATAATAATAATAATAATAATAATAATAATAATAATAATAATAATAATAATAATAATAATAATAATAATAATAATAATAATAATAATAATAATAATAATAATAATAATAATAATAATAATAATAATAATAATAATAATAATAATAATAATAATAATAATAATAATAATAATAATAATAATAATAATAATAATAATAATAATAATAATAATAATAATAATAATAATAATAATAATAATAATAATAATAATAATAATAAATCTTTGTTAATGTATTTTGCATGTCATTAATTTCTAATAATAATTTAATTGTTCTGTTGAGCCTTGAGATAGACCATCCTAAGTACTTACAAACAATAAATGACAGTGACTACTAGAGAGAAAAAACATGAATCAACTATTTTAATGATTATTAACAGCAAAATAATGAGTTTGTTTGGGGATGACGATGAGATGAGGGGAGGTGCCAAAAGACATAGGACCCTAGGTGCCAAAAGACATATATAGGACTCTAGGTGCCAAACATTAAGTATTTCCTTCTCCCACCATTTGAGCACATTTCCCATTTCCCATTACAATTCTATACACCTGTTCCTGTTACTGATCTCCCCAACATTAGGCCTACTCTCCCTTCTTCATCTTCATTTCTCCACCCGCTCTTCAGACCCTCCATGCTCTCAACCATATCCAAATCTTCGATAGTTATTATTTTTGCGCGATCCGGTTCACGTGCTGTGCTGTGCAGGGTGGTTTGTATCACGTGGTGAGGAAGCTCATGCTGAATCGGCATCTTGTCGAAACATCGTTGGTTATGAGGTCATTGTAATTTTGTTATCACAACTGAGAGAACATTAGATAATCATCAGACAATGATTAGTAATAATATAAATTATGGGACAAACTATAAAACAGCACTTCGGGCATTCCAATTTCTGCTCCAGCAATTATCTGTGGCTGTATAAAGAGCAATGCCATCACAGTCATGGGAGGAATGGGAGACTTTGCAAGCAAGGACAGTCAACTTAATTGTCAAACTTTAATAATAATAAAAAATAAAACAATAATAATAATAATAATAATAATAATAATAATAATAATAATAATAATAATAATAATAATAATGGCAAGCCCCTGATCTGGGATGTGACCTGCCCCAACACTCTGGCACAGTCCTATTGTGCTCAAGCTACCAGGAGCTCAGGTGCGGTAGCTGCCATGGCTGAAGAGAAAAAAGAGGACAAGTACCACTGCCTTACCAGGATTTTTTTTTTTGTGCCAGTTGCGGTTGAGACCCTAGGTGCCATTGGCCCAAAGTCATTGGCCTTCCTAAAGGAACTCGGAAGGAAAATAAAGCAACACACTGGGGAAGAGAATTCATACCAATTTTTGATGCAACAATTATCTGTGGCGGTACAGAGAGGCAATGCTCTTGCAGTCATGGGGGCAATGGGAGGCTCGGGCATGGACAGTCTTGTGTAATTATTAGTGTTGTTGTTGTTTTGTTGTTGTTTGATATAATTTTATAATAATATAATAATAATAATAATAATAATAATAATAATAATAATAATAATAATAATAATAATAATAATAATAATAATAATAATAATAATAATAATAATAATAATAAATAGTAGTAGTAGTAGTAGTAGTAGTAGTAATAATAATAATAATAATAATAATAATAATAATAATAATAATAATAATAATAATAATAATAATAATAATAATAATAATAATAATAATAATAATAATAATAATAATAATAATAATAATAATAATAATAATAATAATAATAATAATAATAATAATAATAATAATAATAATAATAATAATAATAATAATAATAATAATAATAATAATAATAATAATAATAATAATAATAATAATAATAATAATAATAATAATAATAATAATAATAATAATAATAATAATAATAATAATAATAATAATAATAATAATAATAATAATAATAATAATAATAATAAAATAATAATAATATAATAATTTAATTGTTCTGTGCTTGGGATAGGCCATTCCTAATTACGTACCGACAAATTATTAGTCAGCTATTTAGTAGTCATTATTTTATTACCGACTACTTTTAACGTTATAATAATTATAATAAGAATAGCTGCATAAATAAACAAAATAATATATGACTATCAAAAAAAAAAAAATGACCATGTTCCAGCTACTAATGAACCACTTAACAAAAAACAAAACAACAACAAAAAAAAGAAAACAAAAAAGAACAACAACAACAAAAGAAACAAAAACATAAGGAATAAGTAATTCCCGGCAGATCCCTGTTCACATGCAAGTCCAAGGTTAGGCGCTGTTTAAGTGTCTACAATACGCATTGAAGCAACATTTTCTGAGCGGGTTGAAAAAAATGATTTGGTGGATCTCCTCGTTGATACTGTGGTGGTCATTTTTCTGTTGCGCGACCCTCGTCTCCCCTTCCAAGAATCCATGGAGACCTTGGTGGTCTACCTCTTACTTATCAGGAACTAGTAGCAGTGTTGATAGCGCCTCCTTCAACACTGCTCCCTGCCCTAGCTTACCGACTGCTAGTCTCGAGCCGAAAGATCTGCTGGCAAGCCTGAACCAGAGCTTGTCTGACGCAGACTTGCATGTGAGAGCGGCTTTGAAGAGTGATAACTCACCAGGTGGTGCTGTTCTTGGTGTAGTGTACAGAGACACTATGCTTTGGACAGCAGGATATGGTCTCAAGAACATGTCGAGTAAGAAAGCCCCAGCCCAAAGAAAAGTCAGTTTGTTAACATGCTATGGTTTCCTTGCAAATCAAAGAACCTGGTCACAACAATATTGTGCTGACAGGGTACAAACAAGGCCTTTATAAATAACTCTTTTCGTGTGAGGGTGTAGGTTAGAGAAGGTTAGAGAACACCCAGCGAGACTCCATGGTGTGTAGTACTGGTATCATGGTGCACAGGTCTGAGGCCATTGTAGAGTAGCAATAAGGAGAAAATCAAATGCATAATCAGCTCGCCCCCATTAGTCTAGGGAACCGACAAAGAGGAGCTTACTTCCTGTTGGGTCCAGCTGTGTGATTTTGGTAGCCTTGAGCGAAACATATAGTTGAATGTGTATTGCTTGTAGGCCAAACGTATAGTTGAATGTGTATCAGGCCACACGAAGCTAGGGGTCCATGTGGCAGTGAATTGTGCTCCGATGTCTCAAGCTCGGCCATGCTCAGTTGTAATTCACATGGCTAAGTATAAAATATCCACCCACGAATTGGAATAGTTTTTCTCTCGCATTCTCTGGTACTTCTGCTGATAATGACGTCTGATGACAGTGTGAAGGATTACGGTGTTAACCTTTCATAGCTGGCACATTAGAACCTGTCCTTATAGAGGTATGCTCCATCTATATATATATATATATATATATATACGTCTTGGCCTTTGTCTTACTATTGAAACTATATAGTCTAGTCTTGGTCTTGGAGTAAATCACTCACCAATATCCAAGTGTATTTGTGCATGGTAATCTAGAGTCAAAAGAATGGCCTCAGAAGATGTATATAGTGTAGACGTAGCTCAGCATATCATGCAGGGTGGGTGGGAGGTCTTTGTTGGGTGCAAATTTTCAGTAATTTCATCCAGTGTCAAACTGCTATATATATCAACCTCATGTGAGTCTTAGCATCTCATTATCCTGATGAAGGCAGGAGCATCTAGCCCAAATGTCGGGTGAGGAAATTATTGAGAAAGTCATTGCATTAGCTGTACAAAGTTCATCATTCATCGAACATTCCCATCTTAGTGATGTCATGGGCAAAATGACAGCAGGTTGGTAGTCACTCCAACATAGCAGCTGCTTCCCAATATTACTAGCTTCCTCCCCCCCCCCCCAGGTATATCTAGGTAGGCAGCCCCCCAGATATATATATCCCCCCAGGTATATCTAGGTAGGTAGCCCCCCAGATATATATATATCCCCCCCTGGCCCAGGTATATCTAGGTAGACAGCCCCCCAGATATATATATTATATATCCCCCCAGGTATATCTAGGTAGGCAGCCCCCCAGATATATATATCCCCCCAGGTATATCTAGGTAGGCAGCCCCCCAGATATATATGTATATATCCCCCCAGCTATATCTAGGTAAGCAGCCCCCCAGATATATATATCCCCCCAGGTATATCTAGGTAGGTAGCCCCCCAGATATATATATCCCCCCAGGTATATCTAGGTAAGAAGCCCCTCAGATATATATATCCCCCCAGGTATATCTAGGTAAGCAGCCCCCCCTGAAATATTTTTGTTGTTGTGATACAGTACTTCCCTATCTCCCACGAAAAGAGAAAGTCTAATCAAGGCCTTGTTTGTAACCGTCTGCACAATATTTGACCCTCTCCTTTCACTTCCCTCCCCCTATTCAGACTCGAGATCTGGCCCCCCTGACCAGCACACTGGCTTCAGGATAGGGTCAATCACGAAGGTCATCACCGCCCTGCAGACACTCATGCTTCGAGACAGTGGATTCCTGGGATCTCTAGACCATGACATCACAACCTATTATCCTCAGTTCACCATCCGGAATCCGTTCAAGACAAAACGTGGCATCACGTTCCGTCAACTCCTGAGTCACATGTCGGGCCTTCCAAGAAACGCACCTTGCCATGGCATGTTCGAAGTCGGCTGCAACATCACCGACAAGGAGATGTTGAGTAACATTGCAGAGCTAGAGCTGATGTTTGCGCCAGGCTCCCAGCCTGCATACTCCAACTTGGGGTTTGGGCTCCTTGGTCAAGTTCTGGCATTCACTTCGGCATTGCCTTGGGACAATCTTGTGAGAGAGATGGTGTTCCAGCCTCTGGGCATGACTAACACTGGAAACAGCTTCGGTCCTGCCGATGTGGTGGCAAAAATGGCTGTGGGATATTACCCGGATGGCAGCGTGGCTGACCTGATTGATATTGGCTGGGATGCCCCAGCTGGTCAGACGTACTCTAGTGTTGCAGATCTGGCCAAGATAATGACATTGGCTTTCAGTACTGACAAGAGCTCTGACTCACAGGTAAAGTATTGACAAGAGCTCTGACTCACAGGTAAAGTATGACAAGAGCTCTGGCTCACAGGTAAAGTATTGACAAGAGCTCTGGCACAGGTCAATGTGCTCTGCTGCTCAGCTAGTCTTTGTTAGACATTTTGTTGTCATTTCATGCCTAAAGGATCTTAGCATGCTAGCGCACTGTGCCTGTGTGCTTAGTTGAAACTTAAAAAGTAGTTTGCTAGAAATCAAGTGACCTCTGCCTGACCTTGCCTACTACCACTCCATGTTGGTAATCACAAGGTTCCCTGCTTGTCTGCTCTTGACTTGCAGAAAGATTGTTCCTTGCAGTCCGTCTTGATCACCATAAGCTTCCATCTCTGCATCAACAGAAAGCTGCACTCCACTCTCACCACCATCTCCGTGGTGGCCCGCTCAAAAGCAACGCAAACTATAACCATTGTGTGTGTACTAATTGGGTCTAGAGTTTGTGGGATTATTACTTTATGAATCTCATTACAGCGCATCCTGTACTATATATCTACTCGACTCTTGTGCCAGAGCTCCTTTATAGAAGGATTTATAGAAAGATGTTGTTAACTCTCAGACACTGCTCTGCCAATCCCAGCCTGGAGATGTATTGCTAAAATAGAATGATTATAATAATTATATGCACATGTGGATACTTCATAGTATATTCTTGGTTAGGTTCATAGTTCATTTTTGCAAGCTGTAGTTTGCGTGTGTATGGTAATTGAGTGTAACAATAAAGCACATGTGTACTAGTTAGGAAAGCCATCTTATTTCCTCTCTTTTCCTGGTCGGTGAGTCCCCCCCCGCTACCTTCCCCTCTCCCCCCCCCCCCCCCCCCCGGACCATATTTATGAAAAAATACTGCAATGCTATTTGAAGACTATATCTTTTAATCTCTTACTAACTGTGACGTGATTATTATGAAGTTTTTTGTTTGTTCCCGGTGCAGGTGTTAGACGCCGAGAGTGTGCGTGAGTGGATGAGCCCTGCCTATCTGTTTCCTGATGGGTCAGGGTTCAGCTATCCCTGGGAGCTGAAACCTCTGGGCAACTACACACTACGTAGCAAAGATGGAGTCATGAATGGATACAATTCGCAATTCACCATGATGGTGAGCTGCACTTGAGTATGCTAGGCTGAGCTGCACTTGAGTATGCCTAGGCTGAGCTGCACTTGAGTATGCCTAGGCTGAGCTGCACTTGAGTATGCCTAGGCTGAGCTGCACTTGAGCTGAGCTGCACTTGAGTATACTAGGCTGAGCTGCACCTAGGCTGAGCTGTACTTGAGTATGCTAGGCTGAGCTGCACTTGAGTATGCTAGGCTGAGCTGCACTTGAGTATGCTAGGCTGAGCTGCACTTGAGTATGCCTAGGCTGAGCTGTACTTGAGTATGCCTAGGCTGAGCTGCACTTGAGTATGCCTAGGCTGAGCTACACTTGAGTATGCTAGGCTGAGCTGCACTTGAGTATGCTAGGCTGAGCTGCACTTGAGTATGCCTAGGCTGAGCTGTACTTGAGTATGCCTAGGCTGAGCTGCACTTGAGTATGCCTAGGCTGAGCTACACTTGAGTATGCTAGGCTGAGCTGCACTTGAGTATGCTAGGCTGAGCTGCACTTGAGTATGCTAGGCTGAGCTGCACTTGAGTATGCTAGGCTGAGCTGCACTTGAGTATGCTAGGCTGAGCTGCACTTGAGTATGCTAGGCTGAGCTGCACTTGAGTATGCCTAGGCTGAGCTGCACTTGAGTATGCCTAGGCTGAGCTACACTTGAGTATGCCTAGGCTGAGCTGCACTTGAGTATGCTAGGCTGAGCTGCACTTGAGTATGCCTAGGCTGAGCTACACTTGAGTATGCTAGGCTGAGCTGCACTTGAGTATGCTAGGCTGAGCTGCACTTGAGTATGCTAGGCTGAGCTGCACTTGAGTATGCTAGGCTGAGCTGCACTTGAGTATGCTAAGCTGAGCTACACTTGAGTATGCTAGGCTGAGCTGCACTTGAGTATGCCTAGGCTGAGCTGCACTTGAGTATGCCTAGGCTGAGCTGCACTTGAGTATGCCTAGGCTGAGCTACACTTGAGTATGCTAGGCTGAGCTGCACTTGAGTATGCTAGGCTGAGCTACTTGAGTATGCTAGGCTGAGCTGCACTTGAGTATGCTAGGCTGAGCTGCACTTGAGTATGCTAGGCTGAGCTACACTTGAGTATGCTAGGCTGAGCTACACTTGAGTATGCTAGGCTGAGCTACACTTGAGTATGCTAGGCTGAGCTGCACTTGAGTATGCTAGGCTGAGCTGCACTTGAGTATGCTAGGCTGAGCTGCACTTGAGTATGCTAGGCTGGGCTGCACTTGAGTATGCTAGGCTGAGCTGTACTTGAGTATGCTAGGCTGAGCTGTACTTGAGTATGCTAGGCTGAGCTACACTTGAGTATGCTAGGCTGAGCTACACTTGAGTATGGCTAGGCTGAGCTGAACTTGAGTATGCTAGGCTGAGCTGCACTTGAGTATGCTAGGCTGAGCTGTACTTGAGTATGCTAGGCTGAGCTGCACTTGAGTATGCTAGGCTGAGTTGCACTAGAGTATGCTAGGCTGAGCTGCACTTGAGTATGCTAGGCTGAGCTGCACTTGAGTATGCTAGGCTGAGCTACACTTGAGTATGCTAGGCTGAGCTACACTTGAGTATGCTAGGCTGAGTTGCACTTGAGTATGCTAAGCTGAGCTACACTTGAGTATGCTAGGCTGAGCTGCACTTGAGTATGCTAGGCTGAGCTGCACTTGAGTATGCTGCACTTGAGTATACTAGGCTGAGCTGCACTTGAGTATGCTAGGCTGAACTACACTTGAGTATGGCTAGGCTGAGCTACACTTGAGTATACTAGGCTGAGCTGCACTTGAGTATGCTAGGCTGAGCTGCACTTGAGTATGCTAGGCTGAGCTGCACTTGAGTATGCTAGGCTGAGCTGCACTTGAGTATGCTAGGCCTACAATTTTGATAGATGTTTGGTTTTTGGAAGTTGTTCTAATTACATAGCTGGCTGTGCTAATGGTACATGTCTGCATAGTTGGCTGTGCTAATGGTACATGTCTGCATAGTTGGCTGTGCTAATGGTACATGTCTGCATAGTTGGCTGTGCTAATGGCACATGTCTACATAGTTGGCTGTGCTAATGGCACATGTCTACATAGTTGGCTGTGCTAATGGTACATGTCTACATAGTTGGCTGTGCTAATGGTACATGTCCACATAGTTGGCTGTGCTAATGGTACATGTCTGCATAGTTGGCTGTGCTAATGGTACATGTCTGCATAGTTGGCTGTGCTAATGGTACATGTCTGCATAGTTGGCTGTGCTAATGGTACATGTCTACATAGTTGGCTGTGCTAATGGTACATGTCTGCATAGTTGGCTGTGCTAATGGTACATGTCTGCATAGTTGGCTGTGCTAATGGTACATGTCCACATAGTTGGCTGTGCTAATGGTACATGTCTGCATAGTTGGCTGTGCTAATGGTACATGTCTGCATAGTTGGCTGTGCTAATGGTACATGTCTGCATAGTTGGCTGTGCTAATGGTACATGTCTGCATAGTTGGCTGTGCTAATGTGTACATGTCTGCATAGTTGGCTGTGCTAATGGTACATGTCTGCATAGTTGGCTGTGCTAATGGTACATGTCTGCATAGTTGGCTGTGCTAATGGTACATGTCTGCATAGTTGGCTGTGCTAATGGTACATGTCTGCATAGTTGGCTGTGCTAATGGTACATGTCTGCATAGTTGGCTGTGCTAATGTGTACATGTCTGCATAGTTGGCTGTGCTAATGGTACATGTCTGCATAGTTGGCTGTGCTAATGGTACATGTCCACATAGTTGGCTATGCTAATGGTACATGTCTGCATAGTTGGCTGTGCTAATGGTACATGTCTACATAGTTGGCTGTGCTAATGGTACATGTCTGCATAGTTGGCTGTGCTAATGGTACATGTCTACATAGTTGGCTGTGCTAATGGTACACGTCTACATAGGTGGCTGGCTATGTGGTATTACTTAGCTGACTATGCATACATGTGGTCTACATATGTACAGGCTGGGCTGATTGGAACATGTGGCTGGCTGAGCTTGTCTATATTGTGTTGCATAAGCATATACACATGAATGAAGTTTGCCTTTCATTGGGTCACATGATTACTGGATTAATTTAGGGCAGTTGCTAGGGGTGTTCTAGGGGCAGTGACTAGGGCTCATGATGTAATCATGATTATGTAATGCTAGCATTTTGTTCTATTATTGCAACATGAGTAATTAGCCATCAACTCTCAATGAACTCTCAGTTGACATAATAACATTAAAATCACCTCAATAATCAACTTCAAATTCTGTTCACTCGACATTTCGACTAGATGCTCTAGCCTTCATATTGTTGTAATTGCTAGGGCCAGTAGAGAGTTTAAGATGCCATAAAATGGAAGCATTCTTGGTCAACGACTGGTTTGCCGGAGTTCAAGTCGAAAGTTTAAAAACACATGCCATACTTAGGCCAAATTTGGTGGTGTACAGAGGGAAGTGAATTATGGCAAGAATTAACCAAAATACAATGCTGATCCTAGCTTGTGGGTGGAGTTAGGTGGACTAATCCTCTAGTTGAGTTCTGATGATGACTACCAATAATATTGTCAAGCAGAGTCTCAGCTATGTTGCAGTCTTCAAGTAGAGTTAGCTAAACTGCAGTCTTCAAGCTGAAAGCTGTTGTATTCGCCACAACAAGTACCTATTTATAATTGCATACTATTTTCACAAAAGAGGCAGTTAAGTGTCAATTAAAAGCTAGCAAGTACTTATTTGCTTGTTTGGCCAAAGAAAACAGTTGAACTGAAGAAATCTTGTGTTTTTAATTTGGAGTAGCAGGGGAAAGAGAAAAGGTAGCAGAGGAAGAAAGAGAAGGTGGCAGTGGAAAATAAAGAAAGGAAAAATATTAATCAACTGTTGACTTTACTCCAGCAGCAAATGCAGTAATGGTCATCAACACAGAAACTACAACTGAAAGTTGCTAAACACACTTTTGTTAAAAGGACAACTGAGAACTCATTCTGGTAATGGTTGGCTCGTCAGGTGATCGGTGTTGTCAACATGGTTGGTTATCTTATTGAACAACTGTGCATGAGCAGACACTGTATGTTCCCTGCAGACAGAGAGCAGGCTAGGCTACATATTGCTGCACATACTGTATGTTCCCTGCATACAGAGAGCAGGCTAGGCTACATATTGCTGCTCACACTGTATGTTCCCTGCATACAGAGAGCAGGCTAGGCTGCATATTGCTGCTCACACTGTATGTTCCCTGCATACAGAGAGCAAGCTAGGCTGCATATTGCTGCTCACACTGTATGTTCCCTGCATACAGAGAGCAGGCTAGGCTACATATTGCTGCTCACACTGTATGTTCCCTGCATACAGAGAGCAAGCTAGGCTACATATTGCTGCTCACACTGTATGTTCCCTGCATACAGAGAGCAGGCTAGGCTACATATTGCTGCTCACACTGTATGTTCCCTGCATACAGAGAGCAGGCTAGGCTACATATTGCTGCTCACACTGTATGTTCCCTGCACACAGAGAGTAAGCTAGGCTACATATTGCTGCTCACACTGTATGCTCCCTGCATACAGAGAGCAAGCTAGGCTACATATTGCTGCACACACTGTATGTTCCCTGCATACAGAGAGCAAGCTAGGCTACATATTGCTGCTCACACTGTATGTTCCCTGCATACAGAGAGCAAGCTAGGCTACATATTGCTGCACATACTGTATGTTCCCTGCAGACAGAGAGCAGGCTAGGCTACATATTGCTGCTCACACTGTATGTTCCCTGCATACAGAGAGCAGGCTAGGCTACATATTGCTGCTCACACTGTATGTTCCCTGCATACAGAGAGCAAGCTAGGCTACATATTGCTGCTCACACTGTATGTTCCCTGCATACAGAGAGCAGGCTAGGCTACATATTGCTGCACATACTGTATGTTCCCTGCAGACAGAGAGCAAGCTAGGCTACATATTGCTGCTCACACTGTATGTTCCCTGCATACAGAGAGCAAGCTAGGCTGCATATTGCTGCACACACTGTATGTTCCCTGCAGACAGAGAGCAGGCTAGGCTACATATTGCTGCACATACTGTATGTTCCCTGCAGACAGAGAGCAAGCTAGGCTACATATTGCTGCTCACACTGTATGTTCCCTGCATACAGAGAGCAGGCTAGGCTACATATTGCTGCTCACACTGTATGTTCCCTACAGACAGAGAGCAAGCTAGGCTACATATTGCTGCACATACTGTATGTTCCCTGCATACAGAGAGCAAGCTAGGCTACTCACACTGTATGTTCCCTGCAGACAGAGAGCAGGCTAGGCTACATATTGCTGCTCACACTGTATGTTCCCTGCATACAGAGAGCAGGCTAGGCTACATATTGCTGCTCACACTGTATGTTCCCTGCAGAGAGAAAGCTAGGCTACATATTGCTGCTCACACTGTATATTCCCTGCATACAGAGAGCAGGCTAGGCTACATATTGCTGCTCACACTGTATGTTCCCTGCATACAGAGAGCAAGCTAGGCTGCATATTGCTGCTCACACTGTATATTCCCTGCATACAGAGAGCAGGCTAGGCTGCATATTGCTGCTCACACTGTATGTTCCCTGCAGACAGAGAGCAGGCTAGGCTACATATTGCTGCTCACACTGTATGTTCCCTGCATACAGAGAGCAAGCTAGGCTACATATTGCTGCTCACACTGTATGTTCCCTGCATACAGAGAGCAAGCTAGGCTACATATTGCTGCTCACACTGTATGTTCCCTGCATACAGAGAGCAGGCTAGGCTACATATTGCTGCTCACACTGTATGTTCCCTGCATACAGAGAGCAAGCTAGGCTGCATATTGCTGCTCACACTGTATATTCCCTGCATACAGAGAGCAGGCTAGGCTGCATATTGCTGCTCACACTGTATGTTCCCTGCATACAGAGAGCAAGCTAGGCTGCATATTGCTGCTCACACTGTATGTTCCCTGCATACAGAGAGCAAGCTAGGCTGCATATTGCTGCTCACACTGTATGTTCCCTGCATACAGAGAGCAAGCCAGGCTACATATTGCTGCTCACACTGTATGTTCCCTGCAGACAGAGAGCAAGCCAGGCTACATATTGCTGCTCACACTGTATGTTCCCTGCAGACAGAGAGCAAGCTAGGCTGCATATTGCTGCTCACACTGTATATTCCCTGCAGACAGAGAGCAAGCTAGGCTACATATTGCTGCACATACTGTATGTTCCCTGCATACAGAGAGCAAGCTAGGCTACATATTGCTGCACATACTGTATGTTCCCTGCAGACAGAGAGCAAGCTAGGCTGCATATTGCTGCTCACACTGTATGTTCCCTGCAGACAGAGAGCAAGCTAGGCTACATATTGCTGCAGAGCTGCGATGGGTGTGCCTCGCACATCAAGATCAAACAAGTGGCTAAGAAGTTGCTGCTAGACGCTGCACAAGTGTTGGCTGCCGCACAGACTCCTCCCAGACTCCCCCTTTCTCCTCGGGATTACGTGGGGCATTACACCAACACAGAGGGACCCAGCCAGGTGACAGTATGGGACATAGTCAGGTATCAGGTATCAGTGCTGGGACTTGGCCAGGTATGGGGTATTAGTATGGACACAGTCAGGTATGGGTATCAGTATGGGACACAGTCATGTATTGGGTATCAGTGTGGGAGTCAGGTATGGGATATCAGTATGGGACTTAGTCAGGTATGGGGGAGAGGTTTGGGTATTAGTATGGAACACATTCAGGTGTGGGAATCAGTATGGGACACATTCAGGTGTGGGTATCAGTATGGAACACATTCAGGTGTGGGTATCAGTATGGGATACATTCAGGTGTGGGTATCAGTATGGGATACATTCAGGTGTGGGTATCAGTATGGGATACATTCAGGTGTGGGTATCAGTATGGGACACATTCAGGTGTGGGTATCAGTATGGAACACATTCAGGTGTGGGTATCAGTAACAAAAATGAAAGTTGGAATTGTATAGTCTGGTGACCATGGTAACGACACATTCACAAAACAAATCGCAATAATAATAATAGTAGTAGTAGTAATAAGAATTTTTGAATAATAATTGATAATATTAGTATTTATATTATTATTAATAATAATAACAACAATAACAACATAATAATATTAGCATAATAATAGCATAATAATAATAACAAATAAATATAATTATCTTCGTGATGTAGGTAGGTGGTTCTATGTTGTGAGTCTCTTGATAGTAATCCAGCAGCTAGGCAGTTCCAAGCCCACTAAACCTTTGGTTCTTTGGTGTCACTAAGATGTGCATGGCCTCCTTCAGAGCCAGCTCTTTCTTCCTTTTCTCTTTATCTACGACAGCTATCTCTTCCCACGCAACTGGGTGGTGGTTCCTCCAATGTTGCTGACTTGACCCTCATCCCTTTTTTCGCCCTCATCCTTATGTTCCTTAATCCTCGTCCCAGTCTCCTCACAGGCTCACCAATGCAGACCTAGCCATAAGTGCATGGGTCACGGTAAATGCCACTAGAATGCATCAAAGTTGGAATCTTATCCTTCTCTCTTTGAGGTGTGACCATGAGGCTGGTCGTGATCTAATAGATGCCGAATCCCCCGCAGGACCCATATGATGTCTTCCGTCAGGCCTGCCACATAGCGGATGATGATGATAGGGTTCTTTTCCTTGGTTCTCTTCAATTTCTTCCCCATCTTGAGGTACGTAGTGAACACGAGTCAATCAAGGCTTGTGGATAGCCATTGCCAATAAATGCATTGTTGAGGTGGTCCTCTTCCTTCCTCAGAATGACTGTACCCATGGCAACCCTTCTCACACAGTCATGATCTAACTGCTCCTCTTTGGATGGTGAGGCTGGGAATAGAGATACCTGTCAGTGTGTATGCATTTCCTGGCACATCTGGTGACCATCTTCTTTACCGTGTAGATGATTCAGGAAAGGAAGAGATCCTGCCCTCTCCACTTCTTTGGAAAATTGTACGGAAGGCCGAAACCGATGAGGTTGGCCAGAAACCCATCCTCTGATGCCGAAGTGTTTTATCCACATATCTCTTCCACGTTCCTGATGGTCTAGAAGGGACAGAGTTGAGGGCCAGCTCCTCAAAATAATAATTGGCACCAGCAGACACCGGAGAGCCCATGACTACCTTCTTTCTGCTGATGGAACTGACCATGGTATATAGCTGAAGTTGATAGATCCTAGGCACTTTTCCTCAGCTTCCATGAAGACTCTTACATCTATTAGAGTATCATCAGTTTCCAACAAGCCATGGATAACCTGAATTCCTCACGAACAGGAGCAGTGGAGAATTAAGAGGAGACAAAACCCACCGATCTCTTGGTCCTGTCGTGACAAGTAGAATCACAATTCCTTTTTTCCCAGAAACACACACACACACTCACACATACACCACATGCATGCACACATGCACACACACCTATATACAATACATACATACTGTACCGATGGAAAACATGAAACATATTCTTCACCCTTCTTCGCACATGTGCAGTGTGACTTTCTGCTGCACTCAATTACCCTATACCATATACCATAAAGTACAGCTTGCAAAAATGAACTCTGAACCAAATAAAGAAATATTTTAGGAACCTAACAGCTGCCCCCCTCACAGCTCCAGGCTGGCTCTCCTGCTGTGTGGCCTCTGCAGCACCAGCTGCCCCCCTCACAGCTCCAGGCTGGCTCTCGTGCTGTGTGGCCTCTGCAGCACCAGATGCCCCCCTCACAGCTCCAGGCTGGCTCTCCTGCTGTGTGGCCTCTGCAGCACCAGATGCCTCCCTCACAGCTCCAGGCTGGCTCTCCTGCTGTGTGGTCTCTGCAGCACCAGCTGCCCCCCTCACAGCTCCAGGCTGGCTCTCCTGCTGTGTGGTCTCTGCACCAGCTGCCCCCCTCACAGCTCCAGGTCAGGGCTCTTGCTCTTCAGCCACCCTGTTCATAGTTTAGTCTTATCATGGCTAGTTTTGGGAGCACTTAAATTTACCCTCTTCCTCCAAGGCTCCCTGCCTGGTTATACTGGTCAGAGTAGAAATATCCTCCATCTCTTTAGACTTCTTTCAAGTGATATCTTGATCAGTTGTTGCCTGTTAAAGTGAAAGCTTTTGCACAACATGTTTGTAATTTTGTTGTAACTTAACATTTTTTATTTGCTAGATGAAAGTGATTGCTATATACATGTAGTATTAATAGTTGCCAAACATGCTGATGGTTATGTACAAGTTAATACACGGTAGTTACAAGTATTATTGGGTGTACCATAGCAGTGTTTACATATGTGATGACCAGTACCATATACCAGGCTCCAAGCTGTTCCAAGTTCCAAAGGATTATCAGTCATGATTAGTTTTCAGCCATGCAGTTATTTTAATTAAGTAGAAAGTTGTGGAGTTTAATATTTTAGCTGCACAGGGACAGTTCACATCATTGAATGGGTGTGTTGATTGATATTGGAAGCATATTGTAGGTTGTCAACTTATATATACCCCATGGCAAGTGTTGGGATGGGGATAGATAGAAAGAATAAATAATGTTAAAGGGTTGATCCTGAAAGTGGACAATTCTGCACCAACTATCACATCACTCAACATTGCATCAATAACATATATATAATATTATATATCTATATATAATTATAGATATAGCTGTTTATATATAATTATAGCTGTAAGTAAGTTCCCCAATCCTTGGATTGTCTTGTTACTGTAGGATGTGACTAGCATCACCATGGCAACCCTCTCGGGCTCTCCTGCTCTCTACATCTCTCAAGGCTACTACAATCTCCTGTTGGAGTGGAAGGAGGGGCAAGTCTTCCAAACTTCGGCTCGGGGGAGCTCGCTGTCCTGTAATGCTCTGCACACAGGGCACATAGGTGCTCTCGTGCACTTCAAGCGATCTCTAGGTGCTGGAGGTGGTGTGATTAGTCTGACCATACCAGGCATGGCTTTTGGAACCATCTACACGAAGACCAGTGCAGGGAAATGGTGATAGTGCACTTTATTTAGAAACACCCCAACTTTATTATTGTTAGTTTGGAATGTGTTGACATGCGGAAATACATGATATGCTCAGGGCACAAACTAACATGCAGAAATACATGATATGCTCAAGGCACAAACTAACATGCAGAAATACATGATATGCTCAAGGCACAAACTAACTTGCAGAAATACATGATAAGCTCAAGGCACAAACTAACATGCAGAAATACATGATAAGCTCAGGGCGCAAACTAACATGCAGAAATACATGATAAGCTCAAGGCACAAACTAATACATGATATGCTCAAGGCACAAACTAACGTGCATAAATACATGATAAGCTCAAGGCACAAACTAACTTGCATAAATACATGATAAGCTCAAGGCACAAACTAACTTGCAGAAATACATGATAAGCTCAAGGCACAAACTAACGTGCAGAAATACATGATAAGCTCAAGGCACAAACTAACGTGCAGAAATATATGATATGCTCAAGGCACGAACTAACTTGCAGAAATACATGATAAGCTCAAGGCACAAACTAATAAATGATATGCTCAAGGCACAAACTAACGTCCAGAAATACATGATAAGCTCAAGGCACAAACTAACTTGCAGAAATACATGATATGCTCAAGGCAAAAACTAACTTGCAGAAATACATGATAAGCTCAAGGCACAAACTAACGTGCAGAAATATATGATATGCTCAAGGCACAAACTAACGTGCAGAAATACATGATAAGCTCAAGGCACAAACTAACTTGCAGAAATACATGATATGCTCAAGGCACAAACTAACTTGCAGAAATACATGATAAGCTCAAGGCACAAACTAACTTGCAGAAATGCATGATAAGCTCAAGGCACAAACTAACTTGCAGAAATACATGATATGCTCAAGGCACAAACTAACTTGCAGAAATACATGATAAGCTCAAGGCACAAACTAACGTGCAGAAATATATGATATGCTCAAGGCACAAACTAACTTGCAGAAATACATGATAAGCTCAAGGCACAAACTAACTTGCAGAAATACATGATAAGCTCAAGGCACAAACTAATACATGATAAGCTCAGGGCACAAACTAACATGGAGAAATACATGATATGCTCAAGGCACAAACTAACGTGCAGAAATATATGACATGCTCAAGGCACAAACTAACTTGCAGAAATACATGATAAGCTCAAGGCACAAACTAATACATGATAAGCTCAGGGCACAAACTAACATGGAGAAATACATGATATGCTCAAGGCACAAACTAACGTGCAGAAATATATGATATGCTCAAGGCACAAACTAACTTGCAGAAATACATGATAAGCTCAAGGCACAAACTAATACATGATAAGCTCAGGGCACAAACTAACATGGAGAAACACATGATATGCTCAAGGCACAAACTAACTTGCAGAAATACATGATATGCTCAAGGCACAAACTAACTTGCAGAAATACATGATAAGCTCAAGGCACAAACTAATACATGATAAGCTCAGAGCACAAACTAACATGGAGAAACACATGATATGCTCAAGGACTTGCAGAAATACATGATAAGCTCAAGGCACAAACTAACATGCAGAAATACATGATAAGCTCAAGGCACAAACTAATACATGATAAGCTCAGGGCACAAACTAACATGGAGAAACACATGATATGCTCAAGGCACAAACTAACTTGCAGAAATACATGATTAGCTCAAGGCACAAACTAATAAATGATATGCTCAAGGCACAAACTAACTTGCAGAAATACATGATATACTCAAGGCACAAACTAACATGCAGAAATACATGATAAGCTCAAGGCACAAACTAACATGCAGAAATACATGATAAGCTCAAGGCACAAACTAATACATGATATGCTCAAGGCACAAACTAACGTGCAGAAATACATGATAAGCTCAAGGCACAAACTAACTTGCATAAATACATGATAAGCTCAAGGCACAAACTAACTTGCAGAAATACATGATAAGCTCAGGGCACAAACTAACCTGCAGAAATACATGATAAGCTCAAGGCACAAACTAACGTGCATAAATACATGATAAGCTCAGGCACAAACTAACGTGCAGAAATATATGATATGCTCAAGGCACAAACTAACTTGCAGAAATACATGATAAGCTCAAGGCACAAACTAATAAATGATATGCTCAAGGCACAAACTAACGTGCAGAAATACATGATAAGCTCAAGGCACAAACTAACTTGCAGAAATACATGATATGCTCAAGGCAAAAACTAACTTGCAGAAATACATGATAAGCTCAAGGCACAAACTAACGTGCAGAAATATATGATATGCTCAAGGCACAAACTAACGTGCAGAAATACATGATAAGCTCAAGGCACAAACTAACTTGCAGAAATACATGATATGCTCAAGGCACAAACTAACTTGCAGAAATACATGATAAGCTCAAGGCACAAACTAACTTGCAGAAATGCATGATAAGCTCAAGGCACAAACTAACGTGCAGAAATATATGATATGCTCAAGGCACAAACTAACTTGCAGAAATACATGATAAGCTCAAGGCACAAACTAACTTGCAGAAATACATGATATGCTCAAGGCACAAACTAACTTGCAGAAATACATGATAAGCTCAAGGCACAAACTAACGTGCAGAAATATATGATATGCTCAAGGCACAAACTAACTTGCAGAAATACATGATAAGCTCAAGGCACAAACTAACTTGCAGAAATACATGATAAGCTCAAGGCACAAACTAATACATGATAAGCTCAGGGCACAAACTAACATGGAGAAATACATGATATGCTCAAGGCACAAACTAACGTGCAGAAATATATGACATGCTCAAGGCACAAACTAACTTGCAGAAATACATGATAAGCTCAAGGCACAAACTAATACATGATAAACTCAGGGCACAAACTAACATGGAGAAATACATGATATGCTCAAGGCACAAACTAACGTGCAGAAATATATGATATGCTCAAGGCACAAACTAACTTGCAGAAATACATGATAAGCTCAAGGCACAAACTAATACATGATAAGCTCAGGGCACAAACTAACATGGAGAAACACATGATATGCTCAAGGCACAAACTAACTTGCAGAAATACATGATATGCTCAAGGCACAAACTAACATGCAGAAATACATGATATGCTCAAGGCACAAACTAATACATGATAAGCTCAGGGCACAAACTAACATGGAGAAACACATGATATGCTCAAGGCACAAACTAACTTGCAGAAATACATGATATGCTCAAGGCACAAACTAACTTGCAGAAATACATGATAAGCTCAAGGCACAAACTAATACATGATAAGCTCAGGGCACAAACTAACATGGAGAAACACATGATATGCTCAAGGACTTGCAGAAATACATGATAAGCTCAAGGCACAAACTAACATGCAGAAATACATGATAAGCTCAAGGCACAAACTAATACATGATAAGCTCAGGGCACAAACTAACATGGAGAAACACATGATATGCTCAAGGCACAAACTAACTTGCAGAAATACATGATTAGCTCAAGGCACAAACTAATAAATGATATGCTCAAGGCACAAACTAACTTGCAGAAATACATGATATACTCAAGGCACAAACTAACATGCAGAAATACATGATAAGCTCAAGGCACAAACTAACATGCAGAAATACATGATAAGCTCAAGGCACAAACTAATAAATGATATGCTCAAGGCACAAACTAACTTGCAGAAATACATGATAAGCTCAAGGCACAAACTAACATGCAGAAATACATGATATGCCCAAGGCACAAACTAACTTGCAGAAATACATGATATACTCAAGGCACAAACTAACTTGCAGAAATACATGATAAGCTCAAGGCACAAACTAACTTGCATAAATACATGATAAGCTCAAGGCACAAACTAACTTGCAGAAATACATGATAAGCTCAGGGCACAAACTAACTTGCAGAAATACATGATAAGCTCAAGGCACAAACTAACGTGCATAAATACATGATAAGCTCAGGCACAAACTAACGTGCAGAAATATATGATATGCTCAAGGCACAAACTAACTTGCAGAAATACATGATAAGCTCAAGGCACAAACTAATAAATGATATGCTCAAGGCACAAACTAACGTGCAGAAATACATGATAAGCTCAAGGCACAAACTAACTTGCAGAAATACATGATATGCTCAAGGCAAAAACTAACTTGCAGAAATACATGATAAGCTCAAGGCACAAACTAACGTGCAGAAATATATGATATGCTCAAGGCACAAACTAACGTGCAGAAATACATGATAAGCTCAAGGCACAAACTAACTTGCAGAAATACATGATATGCTCAAGGCACAAACTAACTTGCAGAAATACATGATAAGCTCAAGGCACAAACTAACTTGCAGAAATGCATGATAAGCTCAAGGCACAAACTAACGTGCAGAAATATATGATATGCTCAAGGCACAAACTAACTTGCAGAAATACATAAGCTCAAGGCACAAACTAACTTGCAGAAATACATGATATGCTCAAGGCACAAACTAACTTGCAGAAATACATGATAAGCTCAAGGCACAAACTAACGTGCAGAAATATATGATATGCTCAAGGCACAAACTAACTTGCAGAAATACATGATAAGCTCAAGGCACAAACTAACTTGCAGAAATACATGATAAGCTCAAGGCACAAACTAATACATGATAAGCTCAGGGCACAAACTAACATGGAGAAATACATGATATGCTCAAGGCACAAACTAACGTGCAGAAATATATGACATGCTCAAGGCACAAACTAACTTGCAGAAATACATGATAAGCTCAAGGCACAAACTAATACATGATAAACTCAGGGCACAAACTAACATGGAGAAATACATGATATGCTCAAGGCACAAACTAACGTGCAGAAATATATGATATGCTCAAGGCACAAACTAACTTGCAGAAATACATGATAAGCTCAAGGCACAAACTAATACATGATAAGCTCAGGGCACAAACTAACATGGAGAAACACATGATATGCTCAAGGCACAAACTAACTTGCAGAAATACATGATATGCTCAAGGCACAAACTAACATGCAGAAATACATGATATGCTCAAGGCACAAACTAATACATGATAAGCTCAGGGCACAAACTAACATGGAGAAACACATGATATGCTCAAGGCACAAACTAACTTGCAGAAATACATGATATGCTCAAGGCACAAACTAACTTGCAGAAATACATGATAAGCTCAAGGCACAAACTAATACATGATAAGCTCAGGGCACAAACTAACATGGAGAAACACATGATATGCTCAAGGACTTGCAGAAATACATGATAAGCTCAAGGCACAAACTAACATGCAGAAATACATGATAAGCTCAAGGCACAAACTAATACATGATAAGCTCAGGGCACAAACTAACATGGAGAAACACATGATATGCTCAAGGCACAAACTAACTTGCAGAAATACATGATTAGCTCAAGGCACAAACTAATAAATGATATGCTCAAGGCACAAACTAACTTGCAGAAATACATGATATACTCAAGGCACAAACTAACATGCAGAAATACATGATAAGCTCAAGGCACAAACTAACATGCAGAAATACATGATAAGCTCAAGGCACAAACTAATAAATGATATGCTCAAGGCACAAACTAACTTGCAGAAATACATGATAAGCTCAAGGCACAAACTAACATGCAGAAATACATGATATGCCCAAGGCACAAACTAACTTGCAGAAATACATGATATACTCAAGGCACAAACTAACTTGCAGAAATACATGATAAGCTCAAGGCACAAACTAACTTGCATAAATACATGATAAGCTCAAGGCACAAACTAACTTGCAGAAATACATGATAAGCTCAGGGCACAAACTAACTTGCAGAAATACATGATAAGCTCAAGGCACAAACTAACGTGCATAAATACATGATAAGCTCAGGCACAAACTAACGTGCAGAAATATATGATATGCTCAAGGCACAAACTAACTTGCAGAAATACATGATAAGCTCAAGGCACAAACTAATAAATGATATGCTCAAGGCACAAACTAACGTGCAGAAATACATGATAAGCTCAAGGCACAAACTAACTTGCAGAAATACATGATATGCTCAAGGCAAAAACTAACTTGCAGAAATACATGATAAGCTCAAGGCACAAACTAACGTGCAGAAATATATGATATGCTCAAGGCACAAACTAACGTGCAGAAATACATGATAAGCTCAAGGCACAAACTAACTTGCAGAAATACATGATATGCTCAAGGCACAAACTAACTTGCAGAAATACATGATAAGCTCAAGGCACAAACTAACTTGCAGAAATGCATGATAAGCTCAAGGCACAAACTAACGTGCAGAAATATATGATATGCTCAAGGCACAAACTAACTTGCAGAAATACATAAGCTCAAGGCACAAACTAACTTGCAGAAATACATGATATGCTCAAGGCACAAACTAACTTGCAGAAATACATGATAAGCTCAAGGCACAAACTAACGTGCAGAAATATATGATATGCTCAAGGCACAAACTAACTTGCAGAAATACATGATAAGCTCAAGGCACAAACTAACTTGTTTCTGTGCAATAAAAAGCTAAGTGTGTATATGTAATGTGGGGTCATGAGAAATGAAGTTATTTTCTGCAAATTGCCAGCATTCCACCATCATGCCACACATGTGGAGTTATATCCACAGGATGACAAAGGTCCTGTTGGCTTGTACCAAAACATCAGCCATTAGTTTGAACTACTGGAGGACAAAAACACACATGGGTTGTGTACCCTTTTCCTTCAGGTAGACATCCCAACGATACCGCCAGATTGGGAACTTTTGGGGAACCTTCCAGCAATTATAAGAGAGAGAGAACTAAATCCACAAGGAGCCAAAAAGAATTCTTTCCACACAATGACACCCAACACAGAATACATAAATAAAAATAACAATAATAAATGTCTGTTCTTATGTACACAGCTAGTTGGATATGCCACAGAAAAATTCAAGGGAATGTCAATGTTATGCATATTGTATGTACATGAATGGAGGCAGTAGTATAGAACATTATAATGATACAGCCCTCCCAGTCATTGGGCTATCAGCAGAACTTCTTGACCAGACAGACATCAATCTATTTCTACATGGTGGCCACCACTACCATGAGGTAGCAGTTGTCTGTGGCACTGTTAAGGAGATCCGGGGCCACGCGAGACAAGTGGGACTGGGAGAAGGTGCACGGAGGGAAGATGTGAAGCACAAAACCACCACCCTGAGAGAGAGAGAGGAGACAGTTCATCACTTCAGCAAAAACACCTTTTACTTGTATCAGATAACCATTAGGCTGCCGTGAGGAATTGAGTCAAGGTTGGTATGCCTGCAAACCTTTCCTAGGCCAGGATTCCTGGGAGGCTTGCATGTCCAGAGTGAGAGAGACTGGTATCATGGGTACTGGAATCTGGGCTACAATAGGTCTAGGGCTAGAGGTATTCTAGGGCTAGGAACATCCAAGGTAGGTCTAGAGGTATTCAGGGCTAGGAACATCCAAGGTGAGGTGCACAAATATATTAGTTTGATGAAAAACTGTCTGAAATCACTCATTCTTGTCAAAATGGGCACATTAGCTACCTTTTCAACATTATGGAACTGTTTCTACGACAGAAAATGGCTTTTGGTGAGAAATCTCCACTTTAACCGAAAGAAGCTCTATTTTGCCCCAATTGGGACGTGATGCAAACATCCATGCTGTTTAGGTTGGTCACCTCACTAGGGACATTCTGGCAGACTCCCCACTTATCCCGGATGTCCCAAGGACAGGTTGTGGCAGCACTGGAATCCTGTACACACCCACAGTGAGGGAGCGAGGTGCAACATGCAGACGTGAGGCAGGTTTGTATCCCAACACCACAATCACGTGCATCGCATTTACAGACCACAAAAAATTATACTGGGTCGAGGTTGAGAAGAGCATAGCAAGGTTTGCCCCAATGGGTTTGATAAAGACCACACATCAAATGGATACCGTCTGTCATTATCACATGCTCGTACCTGAGTGTTGAGCACGTTGATGATGCCTGCAGCTTGCTTCAGGAGCAGGTAGTTGATGAGGTTAGACTTGAGGGCGTTGGTCTGTGTGAGCACGTCACTAGCATCCTTACCACACGGCAGCGCCAACAAGAGACAGTGCTCGCCATTCACCTAAACCAGACAGGGAAGTGTTAGCATAGTTAGTGGAGGAGCCTCATCTGACTGAAGATGGATCTTGTCCCTCTTTACAGCCCAACAGAAACCCCCCCCCCCCCAAAGAAAATCTGGTATTGCTATTTCTCACAAGAATCATCCAGTCTGAGAATATTCTACAACATCCCTCCATAGCAATAGTAGTCTATTGCAGACAGTCGAGACCCACGCTAGCTGCAGACCTAGCCCACTTCCAATTCTATCTAGTGTGGAGAGACCCTATAAAGCAAACTACACTAGCACACACCACTAGCATCAGCACACACTGCACACTAGCACACACTGCATCACTAGCATCAGCACACTGCACCACAAGCAGCATCAGCACACACTGCACACTAGCATCAGCACACACTGTACCACCACCACATTAGTGTACACCACACCACCAGCACACCATCATCAGCACACACTGCACCATCAGCACATATGCCTCAGGGTTTCATAGAGAAAGGGAGGATCTGGGATTCCTCCCTCCCGCACACACATGTCCCCCCCTCTTCTCCACAACGCACTCATCTCTGACAACACCACTTGCCTGGATCCTCCTGTCTACTCCGTCCAGCTGTGTCTTCTCCAGCCTCATCCTCTGGGAGATGCGCAGGATGGGTGTGCTAGGCTCCGACTGCCTGGGCAAGCTGTTAGAGGCGAGCTGCACATTGCCACTCAGGAAGTGAAGCTGCACTGCGGCTGCATCGTTCTTGAGCATGAGATGACCCTGCCACATCACTGGGTAGCGCCTGACAGCACACACCAAGAACCGAATAACTTGAAGAGTTCACGGGATAAGGAAGCTGCTATTAGAGGGAGGCTACTATTATAGGGAGGCTACTACATGTTATAGAGATGCTACTATTATAGGGAGGTTACTAATTATAGAGAGGCTACTATTATAGGGAGGCTAAAATTAGATGGAGACTACTATTATAGAGAGGCTACTATCAGAGGGAGCCTACAAATAGAAGGAGGCTATTATAATAGGGAGCACTATTAGAGAGAGACTATCATTTTATTGTTATATAGACTCCTTACAACCCTGAGATAATAGCCGCTATGAGCTATATATGTTGTAATTACATTTCCTGGTAGGAAGCAAGGAAAAGGACAGAATCATCTAAGAATGATCCTGGGCCAAAATTGGACCATCCACGCACACCATTTTGGTCCCAAATCTATCCCAGGCCCTGGCTCAAGCTCTGATTCTAGCACCTAGCTGTTGCCTTGCCATCCATGAGGTGACTGTTACTGGTGAATACCTAGGCCCTGCTTCATGGGGAACCTAGCTGGCATCAACTAGGCAGCTAGCTGTGAGTGGCTAGGCCCTGTTTTGAAGGGAGCCCAGTGCCTAGGCACCCCACTGCATAAAACATAATCTTTATGCAAACACTACCACTCAATCATATATTAGTCCCCCGGAGTACCTTTAGCCTGGACAAGTCTTGCTGTGACAGGACTCGTCATATATACACACACACACACACACAATATATTCACACCCATGAAGGTGAGTACCTCAGGAGGTTGAAGAGGCTGTTCTCCTGTGGAGGCACGGTGCTCCCCTGGGTCTTGCTGGCAGGCAGGTTGGGCAAGGAGGCGGAGGAGGAGGAGGAAGAGGAGGAAGGCTTGGTGCTAGTCTCCGGAACTGCGGGGGCACTGGGGGGGGCTTGCTGACGATGCAGGGAGCTTGGTACACTGGAGGTCTTGATCCCGCGCTGATCGGATACTGCTTGATTGCCGTGGTGCACTGCGAGATATGAGCAATAAAATAATGGCAGAGGTCAGGGTGCTCAGAGCACACCGGTCAACAGCATCTCACATATATGGCAAACAAGGCACTTATAAGTCAAGTGCTAACTACAACAACAATTGCTACATGTATATTAATTTTGATAAACTCTGTAGCCATTCTAGTTCCAGTAGCTATGAACAACACAAACATGTTTGAGGAAGTAACGGATGTGATTTCTGAACGCTGCAGCGGCCACTGATCTTGCATACAGTTGAAGCAGGATGGGCAAACTACAAGGGAGAGAAACATGCCTGGTCGCCATTTCTCTGGAAGTTGGTGCACTCCATGATGTGTCGGCCTGAGAAAGTTTCTCATGATCTGATGCTCATCCGGGAGGTGGTTTCTGAAACTGTCTCTTCCTCTTCCTTCCCATTGCAGGAGAGATAGCAAGACAGAGACAGAGGCCCGAACACTGCACAGGTAAACCACAGAGACACGCTACCACGCTGCACCAGATGATGAAATGATGTCAGCGACTGCTGCAGCTGTTCGGTTTGTGCCGAGTCAGCAAGAACTTTTCAGTAAGGGAGGAGTTATGTTGGGGGCCCCTATCCAACCCTCCTCCCCCTGTAGAGACCCTGTCTGATGTAGGCAGAGCTATGGTAGCTTGTAGTTGTGGAGGCTAAATGACTTAATGTCGTAAAGATGTTCCAGGTGTTAAATATAGAAATAAATAAAAATAAATTAATACATATATACATATTGGTGGTGGTGATAGCGAACACATCCACATATACAAAACCATTACACAGTTTTTTTAAAACTTGGGCAAGGCAGTTACTTGGCTCTTATTCATGTATGCACTGCTTGGGAAAATCATCTCAGCTAGTGAAGTAGACAGACATGGGCGACGGAACCGCAGGCCGCAGCGGCCATGGCCGTCCCACTTTTTTTTTACAAAAAACAACAACAACAACAAAAAACCGCTTGGTAATTAAAATTGGGTAAGGAACGTCACATATCTTGGACAGTATGGTACTAGACTATATACCTCGTGCACATTGCTATGGATGATAGTCGTGCTTCTTCGTCAAGTAATTCTTCTGTGCAACCTCATGGACACCAGCCAAGGAGATTTAACTTCCCCAAGAGAGAGTTTGGAAAAAAGGTAAGAGCTGAGGGAGTAACTATATAGCAGGTTGAAGTAGGTTGACAATAGCTCAGCCTCTATGGGGACACACACTGGAGTTAGCCTGGGTATTTCCCCTTATTACCAATTATCTAGCCATAGCTAACTTTGTAGTGATTCTAGCTGAAGCAGTTACACAGATCTACATTGTGTAACTATTAGGCTAATAAATGTAGCTTCATTATGCTTTTTTATTACTTTGTTTAGGTTGTAGTGAAAATATGTTTCCAACCCTCTTGGTTTGATCTGTGGGGCCATGGCTTCACTACAATGAAGAAAATGACTCAGTTTTGTGTTCCACATGCATGAGGGCGAGTTCTGAGAGAAAGCTTCAGTGGCCATAAAATTCTGATGCAGCCTTTATAACTAAAGGTTTTACTAATCGGAAAGATGCTTCGGTGAAGTTTTCTAGCCATCAAGTTACAAAATGCCACCAAGAAGCAGTATTAAAAATTGTAACCTTACCAGCCACCTCTCTAGATATTGCTGAAATGTTATCGCAGCAGCACAAACATGAGAAGCTTGATCACCGTCAGTGCTTTTTGAAGATACTATCAAATATTCGATTCTTGTCAAGACAAGGACTAGCTCTTAGAGGTCATGGAGATCAGTCAGAGTCAAATTTTTGCCAACTTTTGAAGCTTCGTGCAGAAGACGATCCCAGGATCAATGAATGGATGCAGAAGAAGACTGATAAATATATATCATCTGACATTCAAAATGAAATCCTTAAGATCATGTCTTTACAAGTGTTGCGTAGAGTAATTGCTTCAATATATTCCGCACCTTTCTTTGCAATAATGGTGGACGAGACAACGGATATA